>VWZQ01005452.1:175522-243513 GCA_013397015.1 Myiagra hebetior | reverse complement strand
CTGGAGAGCCTGGCCATGGAGGAGCAGCTGGAGAGCCTGGCCATGGAGGAGCAGCTGGAGACCCTGGCTGTGGGGCCGGGCGGGAAGCCGGCGGCCGACACGGAGGAGGCGCCGGACCCTGCGGAGGGCGGTGGGGAAGCCCAGGCCCCGCTGCCCCCGGCCGTGGGGCCGCTCCGCTCGCCGCCGCCCCCTTGGCCCGTCGCGGCCGCTGCCCCCGTGCCCTCCTCGGACTCGGACAGGTAGGTTCAGCCCCGGCGCTCCCCGCGGTCCCCCTTGCTCGCCGAGGCCTCGGGAGGCGGCGCGGGCCGCTGGCGCTGTGGCGGAGAGCCCGGTGTGCCTCCCGCCCCCCCCCGCCCCGGTGTTTCAGCCTTTGGAGCTCTCCCCTTCCCGTCAAAGCTGGAATTTTCAGTTACGTTTCGCTAGGAGTCTAACTGGTAAATTATGTCTCCAAAACAGTTCATGTAAGGGTGTAGGACTTAGCGAAAGCAGGAGTTTGCAGGCTGCGGCCTGGAGAGCGTGTTGGGCCCCCCCGTGCTCGTTTGAGTGCCCGGCCTGACGCGATCCGCACAGGGCGCACCTGCGGCTCCCGGGGCAGGACACCCGCGGAGTTACTGCTAAAAACTAAATGTAGGACTCAATTCGGAGAGTTTGCGCGCTGTACCACGTGCTCTGATGTCGGCATCTCAGTGGAAAAGCTCCTTCTCAACCTGGGTGGTTTTTGTTTGTTAGTTTTCGTTTTTGTTTTTTGGGTTTTTTTTAATAAGTGGTTCCATCCTGTACTTGCTGCATCTGTGCTTTGATGTTCAGTGTAGTTGGTGAAAGATAACTGGTTAAATGTGGGCCCACTGTTGCAGTGTTAGAAGTCTGCACACTTCGGTTGTTTGTGTTTTCTTATTGGGCCGGTGCAGCAAGATGGGTATGTGCTTCTTCTGACTATAGGAGGCTGAAATAAAGTCTGAGAATCTCCTCTTAAATGTACAAAGCTTCATTAACATTAACTGATTAAAGTTCAGCTGGTTTAAAGTTTTCCTTGAATATCGTGAAGGGATGGAGCGTGAAATTCCTGACTTCCAGGGGCTTCACCTATATCTAGTGTTTTTTACTTCCAAAATCTGTTGTGCTGGTGAATACTAAAGATGAAATTTTGGTAACTTTAACTTACTTATCTGTATTCATGTATCTCAGTTGGTTTTTTTTTTTTTAACTCCCACCACTGGTACGTCTTTTAGTCTGAATTTTTTGGTCTTTCTGTCGTATTGATGTTGTTCCAAGAAGTCCATATTTAACTTTTTCAAAAGGTTTGTTTGGAGAGGTGCTCTTACTTCTTATCATTACTATGAGCATTTGTTGGAATAAAAAAAGGAGCAATAGAAAACCGTCTGTTTACTTGGGAAGGAGACTGTGATATTACAAGAATCTAGAAGGGAATGGGGTTTTTTTTCAGGTAAGAAAGGCTATTTTGCAGAAGTTTGCTTGTCTCAGTGTATTTTTTGTGTAAGGTTTGTATTGTGTTTTTTCAGTCACCCCGATCAGTTGCTCCACGTTTGTTTCCTCCACCAGCTCTTGAAGAGCTTGGACCTTTGCTGAAACGAACATGTTGAAGTGAATAAGGGCTGGTTTCTTACTCCACTCTTCAACTGTTAAGAGTCTAAGATAATAAACATTTCTTACATATGTGACAGTGAGAGATACTGAATTACTCTGCGTGAATACGTACTGGGGGATTTGGACAGGACATGAATTATGAAATTAATCCCTTTTGCTTACAAAAAGTAGAATTTTTTTCCCTTCATTGTGCAAGATGCATTGCTTGGAATAAGTATTTTCTTAACTTCCACTCAGCATTATACTAATGTTGGGATTTTACAAGAACAGTGACTGTGAGAAGGCAGTATTCTAACTCTCATGTTTGTTTTTTTATTCAGTGATACAGATTCAGATAGTTCATCAAGTACACTCTCCTCTTTATCTTCAGCACTATCTGATGAAGATGGTCATCCAAATGAGAAGGATAACAGATCTTACTGTATTAGAACAAAGGATGAGTTGCCTATTGAGGTAAGTATAATGCGGTATTTTTTAAACCCTTTCCTACTAACCCAGCTAAAAGTTTGTTTTAAGTCATTCCTCCTGTGTCAAAATGGGGGATAGAATAGTAAAAGAGAAACTCCAAGGCTGGGCTAGATGCAGTTTAGTAGTTAAAGCAGGAGCCATGCACACAAGCAAAGCAAACCCAGAAATTAATTTACCACTCTCCATGGACAGGCAGATGTTCAGCCATCCCCAGGAAAGCTGGGCTTCATTACGTGTAACGGTTGCTTGGGTATACAAACTCCATCACTCCAAGTGTTCCTCATTCTCCTTTTTCACCCAGCTTTCTGTGCTGAACATGATGTTGCGTGGTATGGAATATTCCTTTCGTCAGTGCAGGTCACCTGTCCTGGCTGTACCCCTCCCATCCCCTTTTGCACCTCCTCACTGATGGGATGGCATGAGGGGCAGAAAAGGCCTTGGCTCAGTGTAAGCCTTGATCAGCAATAACAAAAACGTCTCTCTGTTATCAGCAGTGTTTCCAGTACAAATCCAAAACATAGCCCCATAACAGCCTCTGTGAAGAAAATTGACTTTACTGCAGTGAAACCCACCACAGTTAATAACTTAGAAAGTCATGTTTTTCAGGTATACACATTAAGGAGTGTTAGTGGAACTGTTTTAGAAACCTCTTGCTTTGAGGCAAGGATTGGCAGGTACTGCATACAGTGTGGCAGAAGGTACCATTTTGAGATGCAGGATCAGAATTATACCTTCTTGCTGGTCTTTGGCCTTTGAATTGCTCTTAGAAAAATGACTCAGTTAAGTGTTAGCAGTGAACTTGGTATAATGTTGGAAAAATCACTGGCCTCTAGAAGGGTTTGATGTTTCTGTCTGAATTAACATCTTGAGTGTAATGATACAACATTTGTGAAAGTCTTGGCCTTTTTGATCTTTGTGTTGCTCTATAGACCTTTGCCAAGCACTTCTGTTGAGTGAAGATTATCAGGTGAAGTGTTTATAAACCAGGATAAGATTCTTGTCTTTGTGTGGGATTTTATTTCTAGTTGGGGCCTTTAAAAGTGCAGTTCAGTGCTAAGATTTGAACTCTTACCAACTCACAAGGTGTTGAATTTTGAAGGTAATTCTTAGTCCAGTTGCCTTGTATTTCTTAAATTCTATACTGACTTCACAGCAGCATAGTATATACATAGAAATCCTAGTTTGTGAGTAAATGGGAGGTAGATGATGAACTTAGTGTTGGATTTTGATCCTTATATTTGAGGAAAAATCCTAATTAGAATATTGTGTAGTACTCATTTTTGTATCTGAAGTTTAGCTTCTTGTGTTCTCTATTCTCTAGCTATCTTCTTGTACCAAATGCAGCCTTCAGTTAAAAATAATTTTCTTTGTATAGATTGTGATGTTTATGTCTTCTGTAATGATCCAAGTGAATATAAATGGACAGACATAATTTTGTTATATCAGATGATACACATCTGGTGTATTTTATCTATATTACCTCTTGAGGTGTACAGTTTTCTTCTAGCATGCATTGAATGTTGTTGCAAGTGGTCTTTCTGATTTCTCATTGTTAAATTATTGTGTTGTACATTGAGCTTAATTAAACTAAAAAATTGGATGAAATTCCTGTCAGTTGTTGGCTTTCTCCAGTTAAATAAAATTGGCTTCTGCTTTAGTTGTAAATTCCTCCTCAAACAATGGTAGAGTTGCATCTTTGTGGGAGATGTGTCCTCAAACCCCTGATGAGTTCATTCAGGATGATTCTGAAAGAGGCAAATCAAACTAGATTTTTTAAAAATTAAATCTTCAAAATGCTAGGACATTTTTCCAAGTTGTCAAATTTCTTCAGTGACAAAGTGATAAATGTCTTTGTGTGGTATTGTATTCTAAACATTGACTTGACGTTTGCAGGAACTACCTCCTGTTGAAGACCTAACAATAATTCTGCCAGATACTGTTGAACTGAAGCTCTTTGGGACAGTTTCCAGCATCATTGAGCAGCTAGGTAAGCAAGATACGTTTGCTTTGTTTTTAATTAATATAATTTCTGTATATCTCTGCATGAATTGTGTTCTTAGCTGTTCCTTCAAAATGCCAGTCCTGCAGCATTGGGTTTCCGGGGGTAGCAGGTTGTTGAGTTGGAATTGGAACTAGAAAATGACATTTGTGTTGAATTGCCTTTTATTTAGCTTATATAATACTGGGACTATTAATGCATGTGCTTCTGTGTGCCTTTCATGTTTAATTTTTTAATTAAAACCCCTTTCTTTCCACAGTGTATTATGGTTGTTATATTGATACTGGCAACAGTTACTGTATTTTAAGAAAATCTTCCAATTGTAGATGCTATTTTTGAATTATCCTTGAATATATAGGAGCTGTGTAACTGAAAGCACAGATGCAGCACAGTGCAGTCCCAAGTGCTTGCTTGTTAATATATGAGGACAGGAAAAAGACTTGTTTCTTCAGCAGTGCAAGTTCTTTTATTTATTTATTTGTTTTAATCTTTATTCATCCCACTTCTGGCACCTTGAGCAAATGAAAGCTGCCCATGTCAGCAGTCAGAGGATGGTATGACTAACATGGCTTATAGGTGGAGGGTAAGCTTAATGGGATTGAGATACAGAATAGGTGTAATCTTAACTGCAGGCACAGAGATTTAGGGATCTTCTTGAATCTGTGTGGGACCTCAGTATCTGACATATGAGATCAAAGTTTTGCTGAAGCTCATTTTACTAAAATATCAACAGTGAGTTTGTATTTTAGCTATTTCAGGTGTTCCATTCTGCTTGAACTGCTTTCAGAGCAATTTGCTTATGAAAATTAGAAATTAAGTTCAGTTTTGAAGTTAAAGTATTTATGCTGAATGTACTACAAAAGAAAGCAAGTAACTTTTTCTATTAATTTTTCTATTAAAATACTTTGGGTAATACAGGCAATTCCTCTACATTATTGTATTGGAGTGAGATTTAATTTCATTCATTTGCAGGACGTGGGTTGGAGGGTGTGGAAGGTAGTAGTCTGGCTCTTTTCTACTTTGGCCTTTTTTGCTTATCGATAGTAATGAGGACTTGAAGAAGGCTGTCTTCAGCTAAAATGGTAGTTTGAAAACAAGTTTTAAAAAAACGTTGAGTCGTACTTGCTGTTAGTTTTGGTCTAAAATGTGAAGGTATAAACAAAGCTGTTTTAAAGACTGTGGTTTTGAAAACCACATTTAATTCTGATCCTCACTGGTGAGTATTATCTTTTCAAATACCAGTTTACTGGTAGGTGAATTCCTCAGGCTGCATCCTACTTTATGTAATGTAAATGTATGAAGAGTTGAATTAGATTTGTTGCTGAAAGTTAGAAAACAAGCTAATAATCATAATAAAACGAAACTATGAATGGCGTAAGCCCCCAGGACATCTGTGATTATTTTCTTGCTTTTACTACTTTGCTTTATGACTTTTCCTTCTCCACATTTTTCTTTCTTTTCACTTGTTTTGGAAACAGGCCTCAATTTCAGTTGACTTGTGGCCATATTAGGGATGCCAGCTAATGGGGGGGTTTTTTTGATTTTTGAACTAAATTGATAACCTCTGTATACCAGGTTTGTATTCAGTCTGAGAGGAGTTGATGTCTCATTTGGAAACCACAAATATTATTCTGATGCAACAATCAGTATTCTTCTTCTGTCCCTTTGATGTCTCTCAGAATCTCTGCTGTTCTCTGTAGCAAGCTTCTGAGTTCATCAGTCTGCTGTGAGTGATACTTGTAACTTGGATATTTCATCCTGTGAGGTAAATTTGAGGCTAGAACAGCGTAGGTTCGTGCTTGCTCTGCAGTAGCTAAAGGCAAAATGATAGTACTTCCTGTGAACTTCTGCTCAGCATATCAGAATTTAACAAATTTTTTGCTGTGTTTTGCTTCGAGGTACTTTAAGAGAAGAGAAAAATTCCCTGTGTGGGTTGTGGACTGGAAAGTAAACAGCTTTGGTGTATATGAGAAACCTTCCCTGGGGCTGTACTTTGTGCCCTGCAAGAGTAGAAGCTGATAATTTAGGCTGGGTTGGGGTAGGGAAAGCTCTAAGTAAAATAGGCTGGAGGTGGTAATGTTTCTCCTAAGTTTCATGGGACTGACATGTCGTATAGTTTCTGAATATATTTTCATTAGCCTACTCAAGGCTGGGGGCTATGTGTGGTGAATCAAATTGAGAACATTATGTGAGAGTTTTTGGTGTGTTGTTTTTTGTACAGTTTTTTTGTTTGGATGTTTGTGGGTTTTTGTCTGGTTCTTTTTTTGTGAAGGTATGTTTCTCGTGAGGTTTAAACAACACACTGGGTACTTTCACTGTATATTTTATCTTAAAGGTAGGCACAAAAGAAATTGATTTCAGAAATTATCTTGAAATTCAGTGAACTATTAAGCCTGTAGAATTGTCATATACTTGTTTGGCGTGTTAAGGGTTTTGCAGATTGCAGTAGTAGCAGTAACATTTAGTTTGGTGAAATGTTGATTGATGAAAGTCTTGTTATATAAGTTTAGCAGTGATGATTTTGAACTTTTGTTGGAGTCTGAGTGACACTACGTACTTGAGTGACTTTAATTTGCTGATGGACAGGCATTGAGAGTACTTAATTGAGCATTGTGTTGTTCTACAGGTAGAGAAGTTTAATCATCATTAGTAGTACGATGTACTATTAGTACAAATGTACTGTGAGACTTCTATGGCATTAAATTGCAGGGTGTATATCAGATTGTGTATATGCATATGTAAACAACACCATCAGTTGCTGCTGTGACTGAGCTGCCAGACAGCTTTTGTGTTCTGGTCTAATTCTTAGGACTCTCTTTCTTTACCCCAGAGAACAGTAATTCTGTAAGCAATGTATTACCACTCATGTACCATTAGAGAAGGGGTGTGTGATTCTAAGTACTGTGTGCAAGAATATTTGGTTGCAGCTCTACAAACTTAAGTAGGGGTGTGGTTTGTTAAGTTTTACTGCAGTTAACTACATGCTGTTGAAACATAAAGTTCTAACTGATTTTTTTCTTTCCAATTTAGTAATAATTGAATCACTGAAAGGCCTACCTCCAGTAAATGAGGAAAGCATAATTTTTAAAGAAGATCGACAAGCAGCCGGAAAGGTGTGTGTAAAATAAAATCTTGTTAATCTAATATAAAATTGGAAGTATTCTTTAGTGCTTCAGAAAGTAGATTTGAAGTTGACTAAATGAAAGATAATGTTTCCATGATATAATAGTTTTTCTGTGTGCCTTGACTCTTGCTATATTCATCTGGTTTTTCACTGTTAAGAATTCCTAACTTGGAATTAATTGCATCCTTACAGAATTCGAATATCTGGTGAGTTTCCAGTATTTGATGAGTGTGCTTTTTGAGAGGAAGAGGTTGCTTTCAGATGTATGATGTTTTGGTATCACAGGCTGTGCTCTTTTACTGCCAGATAGTGGCAGAGGTTAGAGTGAAGTTTCATGAAAAATGGAGTATGTTTTCTCCTATGCTGTGGTGTTCTGATACAAGGCCAGTGAAGAATGTTTGCTGAGGGGGGTTGTTGCATTGAATTTCCTGTTTTCTGTAGAAGGAAAGCCATCATCTACAGTGGTCACTACTGAAATATCTTTGAATGCTGGATGTGAGTGGAACAAACTGAGCCTGGATTGCAGATGTTCTGTAAAACATGGCAATATTCTCTGCTCTCCATGGATTTGGGGAACAAGTGATAACTGGTGTAAAGGCATCTTGTAATGATGAACTTTGAGGAAAAAATGATCAGGAGATTGTTTCAGGTGTTAAGAGACTTGAAAGCATAACAGACACAGAAAAAGAGAGATTTGACGAAAGGGAAAATACTAAGAATGTGAGAACTTTTCCACATTATAAAAAACCGTAGTTGGGGAAATACATGGTCAAATAAAATCTGGTAATTGAACTAAAGTGTGAAAGGAACTTCTGTTTGATGCTGCATTTTGAAAATATATTGGACTTCTTAAATATCACTGTCTACAATGAAAATAGCCATCTACTTGTGGTAGTTTATTTAAAGATTCTAATTTTATTTCTTTCAGATATTTGAGATATTTGGTCCTGTTTTGCGTCCTTTTTATGTGATAAGATTTAACAGCTCTGAGCATATCAAAGAAAAAGGTATTAGTGTACAAGATAGCATGTATTTTGCTCCATCAGTGGAGGACTTCACCCAGTATATATTTGCAGAGAGACTAAAACAGTGAGTCTGATTTCTTTTCTAATCTGGTTATAATGGTTTTTTGTATAGCTAGAAGTGTTGGATTCAAGTTGAGTCTCCAGTGAGAAACTCTAGTACTAAGCTTGACACTAAACTTTGTATTTCCTTTAGATATTCTCAACTGTGTTGTGGTAACAAGACTGTACTGTTCTGCCTTTGAAAACAATAAAGAGTAGCTGTAAACTGCAAGCTTTAAAAGTGCTCTAATTACTAAAGTTTAGCTTCTTATTCTACTTAATATACTAAGCTTGCTTTCTTTTTATGCTGCTGTTAACTAAAACACCACAACCAGAAAAATTCATTGATACTTCCTCCACACCCTCTGACACACATATTCATAAGTATAAAAAAGGACAGTTTTTCAAGTTGAACTTTCCAGATTTTGTTGTTCTTTAGCTTCTTGTATAATTTCAGAACTGATAATAAACTTGTTTGCATTCTGAATAAGTTTGTGTTAATTTACTATTTTTATTTCATATTACAAGGCCAGAATTGTAATGTTATTATCAATCAATCTATTATATAGTTGAAGGATAACAATTCTAGATAAAAATTACCCTCTCTAAATTCGCAAGAGAAGAGGGATTTGAGTAACAATGTAGTATGATGTTCAGAAACTTCTCAGTAGTGTTTGTATATCCCAGTCTGACTGAGGAAAGTAGCATGAATAAGTAAGACTTGATGCCATTTAGAGGGAAGTGTACTCAAAGACAGACTAAGAATTAAAACATAATAATGACAGCTAGGTATTAATGTTCTAATTATTGATGGATAATCATCAGTGTGTTGATCAAGGTTAAATATCTTTTGTCATACAAGTAATTTAGGCTCTGTTTGTTAGGATTAGTTCTCAGGGGTTGGTTAATTGTCTGCATTCATTACAGCTGTGCCATTATGCATACTGAATAGGTCTTTCCTTTAGTCAAACCTAGCCTAGTGTAGCCAGGCCTGCAGGAGTCTTTTTTTTTTTCCTAACTTCCTCATTTCTGTGCAAGCAACAAGCATATTTTTTTCCCTTTAGTGAGGACCAAAATAGATTACTTTCTTGCTCTGATGCTTGTTTGTTTTTCTGCAGCATTTTGATGCCAGCTGGTCTTTGATTTGTGCTATTAAACTTTGTTGCTTAGCACAGTAACTGCACAGACTTTAATCATCTGCTTTCTGCATCAATAGCCGTGTGCTGTACTCAGCATCTGAGATGGGAGACTTGTGTTTTAGTTTGTTTCATGCTTTGGAAGTAGTTTTGGAAACCATTTTTCATGTGGTAGTACTTCACTGCCGTAGGTGGTAAAAATCTGAGACCTAGGCAAGATACTTCAGACATCCAGGGCTTCCCAGCACAGCTGAAGGCGCTTCAGACGTTGTTTCTTGCCTCCATTAGGATGAGTAGCGTGACTTAAGTTACAGTTCACTGAAACAATATTTTATTTCTGGGGTTTGTCTGTACAATTTCTTAAGCTTCTGTGAGGCATTTGGTACTATTGGTTGAAGCTGCCTTTTCACTAAATAGGTTTCATTAAAAACAGATAAAGAATTTCTGGTTTCTTGACTTGTGCTGTAATGCCATATGAAGAAAACTTAATGCTCTAAGAAGGTGACATGGATAGTAGAAAAGTCAAGCTTTGCTTAGTGGTCCACTAGAAGACTTTTGGACCTTGATAAATGGCAAATTTGATAACCAATAATTTTTAGTTTCTTCTTTTTCTTCGTTTGACTGTGTGCAGACCAGATTGTGGAGTATTACAGGCTTAAAGTTTTAAAACTGCCATTCAAAACATGATGGTACTTTGAAAAGGAAAGGAATCAAGATTAAGATCTGAAAGAAGCACTGAGTTTGAAGCTTTTTCTGAAATCTGAAATGCAATCTGCTCGCATTGTACAAAGTTGCAGTGCTATGAATAAGCTTTACACTTTATAGAAAAATAAGTGAAAGTGTAGTGTAAAACTTCTTGAATGCAAAATAATTTGTTGCTAAAGATGGACTTGAGTTGTATTGCCTGAAACACAATTCTAAGAAAGCTCATGTATTTTCATGATTCCTCTGAATTACCTTTTGTTAGACTTCCAGATCTTACAGTATGTGACTTCAGAAATCAAAGAATTACTATATTGTTCTTTGCAGAAGGTATTAAGTACCTTGGAGAATGAAAAGCAGGGTTTTTTTCTGAAATGAGGAAGGCTGCTTTGGGAGAGTGAGATAAGCTTCCTGGCCTTGAGAGGTTTAAAGTTTGCGGTCAGTGATGTTACATATTGCTGAATGACCACAGGTGTTGGAGATTCTTGTGTGCTCTGGTATTTCTGGCAGGCATGTGTTGCTCCAAAATAACAAGTTTAAGGGAAGAAACAGTTCAGTTCATAATGATAAAAATAAGTTTTCTGCAGCTGAGAATTACTCGTATAGAGTCCTTCTGTTTATCCCTGTAATGTTTTCTTCTAATTGAACTTTAAAATGTCTTCCTTGCCTTCCTTTTGCTCATGATGTCAAAGATTGGTATCTCTTTATGGTTTCTTATGACACATTGAATATAAATTCATTAAAAAAATATTCAGTTTTATGGTTAAGGATTGAGGCATGCTGTACCTCCAGATGACTTGCCAGTGCTCTCATGAGTGTGACCAAGGAGCTCTGAAGTCCAGGCTGCTGATGCCGATGGTTATGTAGTTTTTTGTGGTTACTGCTGATTGATTGTTGCTCGCTTGATGAATACATAAAAACCCCTTAATTATTAGAGCACTGACTGAAGACATTTCATACTGAACACATTGATGTTTTTAACTATGTGGTTCCATTTTGCAAGTAAGACTTTGCAGTATTGCACTGTTTTATACAATTTTTCTGCATAGATAAGGATTGTACCTTGACATTTCAAAGTAAAACACATTAAAATTGCAAGCAGCGTGGAAAAACCCTTCAACAGACTACTGGCAACATAATTTAAATCTATTTCACAAATTCTTTGCTAATCAAAAAAAATACTTGATTTTTAGTAAAGGGCTTAGCAGTAGGTGAAATAAATTAGACTAATTTAAATTTATTTTGGTGCTTGTCAGGCAAGACAATTGAGTTTTTGCTTCTTTAAATGTCTTTTGCCTTGCAATTCAATTTTGCGTTTACAACAAAACAGAAGGTGAAAGCTAGTTATCTAGCTGACACTGTCTTAATAGGACTGTAAGCCAAGCATTGAGGGTCTTTTGGTTCTGCATTTACTTTGCTGTAGTTATACTGAAAGCCTGTGTCCTACTGAATGAGTTCATGGATCTTTTTAGCTGAAGATACATGTTCTGAAACCAGAAGAATAAGGAAGCTTGTGATACTAGTCAGCAGTTAGCATAAGAAAGTTTCAGTGAGCTACAATTCATGTTCAAAGCAATTAAGGTTCAAAAGGATTTGTTGAGGGAATATTGACCAAAATTTAATATAAGCTGGATGAAATATTCAGTCATCACTCGAAGTAGGAAGATTTTACAGGTATAGTGAGGTCCTAAGTTGACCTATACATTACTATTTGCTTATAAACAGTGTTAAAAAACAAATAACTCTTTAAAAACAGGAAGCTCCTGTTGTGGGAGACCTGATACCTTATAGAACGTGTTAGCCTTCCTTTATCTGGATTATCTAATTTGTGTTTTGTGTTTGTTTTTTTTCTTTTAGGGAGAAAGGTTCAGATGCATCTTGGAAGAATGACCAAGAACCACCACCTGATGTAACTATAGAGAATTTTTTTTTTTATTGTTTTTGATTACACAGGTCATATGTGGAAAAAATTCTGTGCAGAGCAAGTAGTTAGCAAGCTCATCTTTTTACTCTGATAAGAGTTGAATGGACCTCTTAATTGAAAGGAAGGCTCATGCTTTCCTTGGAGAGGTCTTGTAGTGAATGTAGAGAGTACTACCTGTCTTTCTGCTTACTTTTTGCAGCTGGCAAAAGGTGTATCTTCAGTTTGTCTAGTCCTTCAAGAACATATTTGACAACCTGAGTGTTTAACTTAGCGTAGCAGTGCTTTTACCTTTTCTAATAATTGTGCTTCTGCTAGGGAATTTTTGTCCCTGTCATTCTTTCCCTGTCGCTTTGTCTTCAATTTGCCAGAAGCAATTGTTTGTCTCTAAAGGCTTACTAGTACTCTGCAGATTTACTGCTTGGACATTTAAGCTGTCTGCTATTCTATATTAGCTTGATACCTCTTCTGTTGCATTCTTTGAACGGCTTCTCAGTAAGCTTTCCCTGCAGTTTGCTGTTATAAAACAGTAGTTCCATGAGATACGATGGGCTCCCTCCCTAGAAAGGCTGAGGCTGTCATACAGGATTGTGTAGAATTGAGAGCTCCTTGTGACCATTGACATCATTTGCTATAGAATCTGTAAACAATGCTTCAGTGACTCCCAGGCTTTCTGTCAGCAGTCCTTAACTCCACTGTAGCTATACGTTCTGTGACTATTGCCTTCACTAAGAGTCACAAGGCTGGTAGTTTTATTGAGGTGTTTTCATGAGATTTGTTTTATGGCACAACACCTGAGTCAGCTTTCCTTGCAATTCCTACTTTAAACATATTTTATCCAAAGTAGCTGAACTTCCTAGAAGCCTTGTGTCTACCCTAGTATTCTAAAGAGATCTGCTTGCTTTGAATCTTCCAAATGCTTGCCTTTTTAGCATAATTCTATGGTACGTAATACATGCTTCTTACTCTATAATTTGGTAGGAAAGACGTGTTTTGTGGGGTTTGGGGTTTTTTGGGCGGGAGTAGTTGGTGTTGTTTGTTTGGTTTCTCAAGTGTCCTAACTGATGTTTAGGATGGAATAGAGTAGACTGTTTCAGTTGGAAGGAACCTACAGCAATCATCTAGTCTGACAACTTCAGGGCTGATGCTGAAGCATAAACTGAAGCATGTTGTGAAAAGCATTGTCCAAGTGCTTCTTAAAAACTGACAGGCTCGGGGTGTCAACCACCACTTTAGGAAGTCTCTTCCAGTGTTTGATCACCCTCTCAGTAAAGAAATTCATAATTTTTTCCAATATGAACCTTCCTAGTGCAGCTTTGGACTATTCCCACTCATCCTATTACTGTGTACCAGGTAGAAGAGATCAGCAGCTCCCTCTCCCTTTCTTCAGGAAGCTGTAGAGAGCAGTGAGGTTGCCTCTCAGCCTCCTTTCCACCAAATGAGGCAAGTCCAGAGTCCTTAGCTGCTCTTCACAGGACATGCCTTCCAGTGCTGTCACCAGCTTTGTTTCCCTCCTCTGGGTGCACCCAAGGACTTTGACATTCTTGACATGTGGGGCCCAGAACTGCACAGAGCACTGAGGGTGAGGGCCCCAAGGCTGCATGCAGCAGGACAGTCACCTCTGTTGGTTGTCTGGTCGTGCTGTGCCTGATGCCCCTCAGGATGGGGTTTTGCCCTCTGGGCTCCAGAGCACACCCTGCTGATTGGCACTGAGCTGCTGCCAGCCAGCACCCGCAGACCCCTCTTGGCAGGGCTGCTCTTCAGCCACTCCTCTCCCAGTTTAGACTTGAGCCTGGTGTTACTTCATCCTAGTTGTGCAGCATTTTGAGCCATTAAATTCCATCCCATTAACCGTTGTCCAGGGCCACAGTCTATCTAGATCCTTCTGCAAGTCCTCCTGTCCCTCAAGAGAGTTGATGGCATGTCCTGGTTTGGTATCATCAGCAGACTTGCTCATGGTGCTTTTAAATGCTGCATCCAGATCACTGATGAATGTGTTGAACAGAACCTGCCCTGTAACTGAGCCCTGAGGAGCCTTGCTGAATGACTGGTTGCCAACCAGATACAGCCCCATTTGCTGTTCTAGCTCTGACCTTCAGCCAGTTCTTCACCCATTGCACCATGAACCTGCTCATGCCACAGTAGGACAGCTTGTCCAGAAGGACGGTGTGAGGGACAGTATAAAATTTTTCATTCACAGTCGTTACCCCAGGGTGGTTGTCCTGGCTTGAAGGAGAGATGTTGTGACATGATCTTTCCTGTGCTTAGAGATAGGTCCTGTAATGATATGTCAATCTGTCAAGCTGAAATGTTGCTGTTTCCACCGTAGTGAGTGAGGATGATGCATTTTGAAATACTGTTTTTGTTTCCCATACGTGAAACTGAGCTGTGCAGTGTTAAACTTCTTAGACAAGAGTTCTTGTCTGTCAGTTCTGACTGTAAATTGCCTTCCTTGTGGAGCCATTACCTCACAGAGAATCAGAATCTGAGAATTAGAAGTGTTGTATAAGAATTGGACTGTAGGTATGTATCTACAGAGCTTTGGAAGACTGTACTGAAAAGCTTTTGGCTAGTCCTAACGTGCTTTCATTCAGCAATTTTCTCATGGTGATGATACGGAATGAGCTTATTGGCTAACGGTGAGCTCTTCTGTTCCTTAGACATGTTTTAAAAGCTGTTCAGGAGATAAGCTTGTGGATATGTAATTTGAGTTTGTAGGAATCCGTGAAATTTTATTGGCCAGATACAGTCAGTGAATTATTCAGATTTATTGCCTTTTCCAAAGTTGGGGTTTTTTTTTTAACTTTAGTTTAAGCTTGCTGTACCTCACTATAGGAGGGAACACAGAAAACTTGAAAAAAGTCAGTGATGGCAAGGGCGGGCACTGTTCTGACTTTGTGATCTGTCTGTGTGTTCTGTTTTGGAAAAGAACACATCTAACATCTTGTAATCCTCAATTAGAATAATCTTTGGTTAGTTCCAGCAGAGTTTATAGCACACTATCCCAAACTGTGACAGTTGATGAGCTGATAGAAAGTAACTTTTGCTATGAAGGTAATAGCTGTTGACAAGGGTGCAGATTAAATTTTATGCTACTGATGCTTGAAGTTGTCTCTTACAGCCAGACCCTTTTAGAGACCTCAGATTGCAGCTGATTTCTGGCCAGTCCCTGTGGTAAATTCTGTGCAATTGCTGGCGTCAGTTCTTTTTGTGATAGTGTGAAGCTTTATTTTTGTATGAGTGTTAAATTAATCCATGTTAGGCCTTTCTTACTTGCTATTTTAACGTACATGGTGAGCATTCCTTTGGGCTCTTAAATAGCCCAACTTGCTTGTAGGGCTGTTGATCATTATACAGTCTCTCCTAGCTTAGTCTTTGGGGTCAGAGGATTACAAAGTATGGTCTGTAGGCTGCAAGGCTAGCAGGAGCAGATAACTGCAGTCTTTCTGTGGGGTGACTTTTATGGGATGTTACATGGAAATTAGGTAGCAGTAAAAGGTACTTATTGTTCATTATTTCTGCACTACTGGAGTATGGTGTACTGGAGTTCTTAGAAAAAGCAGGAGTGAGTGAAAGATTTTACTTCATGGTATGTATCATCTTGCTGTATTGTGGCTTTTTTGAGTAAGTATGTCACCCAGTTATGTAGTAGAAGAAATACTTACATTCAGAATTAACTTTTACAAGGCTTTTTAAGCATGTTTTGGTGCAGTGTTTTTGAGATCCATGCTCTGTGTATACAATAGATACAAGTAAGCAGCAAAGCCCCCTACTTTCAGAATTGGGAAGGGGAGGTTGGGAACAAATCTTACCCTTCTAAGTGGAGAGAGAATCTAATGAATGCTGACAGATTTCTTCCCTGTTACTGATAACTTATCCTCATTTGTGTAAGTTAGGATTCAAAAGATAGCAAAACTTTGTGTAACAAGAAGAAAACATTGCAGGGACATTCAGTCTGTTGTAAATGACAACATTCCTCAAAGCTGAAAATTTCTTTGGAATAACATTGCTATTGCAAATTCAACAGAAAGTGTTATTAAATATACTACAAAAAATTCCAGTTTAGTGACAATTTTAGAGTAGGGATTTTTTAAAATTTAGTTTAACTGCTCAATTATGTATTGGTTGCCAAATTAATTTTTACTTATTTTAAAAATTCATTTTTTAATTCACTTAGTGTGTAGTTGCTCTTTGAAAGCTTCTTCTTGGCGGTAACCAGCCAGCTTGTTTTCTTTTCTTACTAACATCTAGGCAATCAAATGTTTGTGTTCAGCACTTGAATGTTGTTCTTTTCAGGAAAATTAGGAAGGGTAACTGAGTCTTGCATTAATTGTGTTATGATAAATTTTTGGAGTGTTAACTTTTTTCTTGTGCTCAGAAGCCAGCTGATATTTTTTTTTTTTTTAACCAGGTTTTGGATTTCAGTGATGATGAAAAAGAAAGAGAGGCAAAACAGAAGAAAAAGAAGCTTCTAAGTCAAGGAAAGAAGAAAGTCAGATCAGAAACATTTCCATCAAGTGAGTAAATGCTATGTAAATACTTTTGTCTGTTAAACTAAGTTTGGAATGCACATCTATAACTATCTTAATGATTGAGTTTTCATACAGGTAATACTAGTTCTGTACTTTTCAAAGTTATATTTGAATTTGTGGCAACATTCTGTATTTATTATTTTAGAAGAAAAATTAAGTTGTACTCTTGAAATACAAACCCTGTGGAAGGGAAGTGGTATAGCAGAAGGGCAGTTGTCAGGGCAGAGTCAAAGGCTCTTACAACAGTGTTGGTTGACACACAGGATGCTGAACAGATGCCACCACTTGGATGGTGTTCAGCTAAAGCCTTGGAGTGCTGGGAGAAGACAGAGGAAGGCCATGTGCAGTTCTTGCAAACCCACTTCTTTGGTAATCAAGGGAGGAGACATGGATCTTAGATGGAGAATTTATTCCTCTGTCTGAAAAAGCAGCACTTCCTCACCTGTGGCATATAAATACTCTTCTAAGTAACTCTGACAAGTATCTTGCTGAGAACTTTTCTGTTTACCTAATGCAATCATTAGATGGACAAAGCTGTGTATAGGTTTTCATATTATGAATAGCTTTCTTCACCCTCCTTTCTCCTGCTGTTGTCATATCTGTTCCAGGTGTATGCTTGCAGCTGTGCTCTTTTTACAATAACCACATTTTCTCTTCTCTCATGCCTCTCTACTGCCAAAACTTCATTTTTTGATTGCCATTTTGGTCTAATAATTCATATTGCATTCCTCTTTTTCTGTTCTCACTGGTCTGCTTCGGCTGCATGCTTTTTATACCCCTCCCTTTAAATACGACTTGTTCTCATCCCTTGCCCTGTTGTACTGCTCACTTGCCAGATTGCTTCAGCTATCTGCAGCATGGTGCTTCCCCCTTTGAATTTCTCAGACAGACTCCTCCTGTGAGTTTGCTGCTCTTCCTTTGTTAAGCTGATACACATTTTGCCCCACTGAAACCCTTTTCTCTTGATCTGGGAGATCAGTAGCTGTCCTGTAACACTTTTTGTACAGTACAATCCTCCCTCGTATCAATCAAAAAAAGCTGCGATCTTTTTTGGACTGGCTTTTGCCCTATGCTTTTGACAGGTTATTTTCCCTTAAGAGATGGATCTGAATTGTGTTGTACTTTCTTGTCATTACTGATGGTTATTTTCTCCTGGTTTCTGTTTACCTAGCATATGTATGTTTTCCACCACATCCTTGTTCTGCCAGCTTATTGCAGGCCTGCCTTTGCCTAGTGCTTGCTGAAGCTGTTACTGAACGATGGGAGTCACTGTGTTCCAATAACTGAGAACAGGAGGAACTGTTGCACTCTATCAAGGGAGATAGGTTATGATTTGCTGTGGTTTTTTTGTAAATAACGTGGCACAAATTGAAATTGTGTGCAATTCGTTTTGGCTATAGAATTCAGCAGCAAGGATATGTCACAAATTGAGGCACAAAGTCAGTCTCAGATGGAGATTTACATGAGTATTTAAAACTCTCTTGCTTTTACAGTATTCATTAGGAGAAGAAAAAAATACTCATTCAGGTACTTTACTTAAGTGCTTCCAAGAGGCCTGCTTGTACCAAAGGAGTCTTAACTCCTAATCCCCCATGAAAATGAGTAGAAATTCTGGTATCCAGCTACCTTTCCAGACTTAGAAACATTTTCACCTTTGAAAAGCTATGCAGTCTAATGCCAAGGATGAGGTTCATATAGGTTTCTAAATTTCAGTGATTTTATGTGGTGTTACATTCATGAATATCTTGTTGCTGCCAACCATAAAATCCTTGAGGATTTAAGTTCTGCGGCTTTTTTAATATCCTAGCAGCCCTTTGGAGCATTTTTAGTATTTCATTTTACAGTCCTCATCCCATTAAAACTCCTATGATACTTATATAAAGGAGCAGTATAGTTGCTATGAACATTAAATATATGTTGACAGTCAGCTCTGTAGGGAAATATTTGTCTTAGAAAGATGAATTGCTGAAAGCTAATTGGCTAGAGGTTCAGACTCTTCTTTTTCTGATAAAGTAAGTTAATTTTACTGATTTGAGCATGAATAATTTCTTGTGCCCTGTGTCTATGCTGTAATACCAACTTGGGACTGAAAGCTGGATTCCCCTTCAGTGTAATGCAGTGTTGATTTATCTTTAGTTTTAAAATGTGTTGGTTTTAAATCTTGTTTTAAATGAAAGCTTCCAAAATAGGCAAAATTCGTGTGTTCCTGAGATCTGTTTATACAAATTGAAAGCCTGGAGGGAAAGAAGGTGAAATTTCTCTTTTAAAGACTGAATTTGCAACTCTCAGGATCGTCCTTTTTATATTACTCCAATCAATCAAGATGAGTTACTAAACAACAAATTGCTGGTATTATTTTGATCTTTATGTGTTAGTTGCCAGTATTATTTGTTAATAAGATTACTTTTCAAATTTCCTTATCTTCAGCTTGAAAGATCTGTGAAGAGTAAACTTGATCTTTCCAAAACAATACTACAGCTCTGTGTGTGTGGGTTCTTACATTTGTTTATTTTTTAGGTGAGAATAGCGGACTTGATCAGTCAGTGCAACATCCTGCTTCAAGTTCAAGGGGATACTGTGGCAGAGGGTTCTCCAGGGGTCTATGTCCTCCTCAGTCAGGCCCTCGAGGGTTTTTCAGACCAAAAGTAAGACCACCACAGCTATACTCTTCAGACAGGAGGATGCACCAGGAATCGCCAGTGTTTCCACAACCTTACAGAAAAGAAAATCCAATGATGCAGCGGTATTCCTTTCCTCCTCCAGTTTTTGGTTCTGTCAGTGACGGGCGTCAATTCCACCCTCCGCCTTCAAATATGAATATGATGTGGACAGGCTCAAACATGTACAATTCATCCTACTCATTTCTGCCACCACCGCCGCCGCCTCCTCCGGACAGCCATCCTCAGTTCAGGCCTTACTAAGTGTCCATACATGTCCAGGTAGAGCACTGCAGTTTACAGGGAGAAAGAACAGGCTGCCAAGACTGCATTTCCTTATTTTGGAGATGCTCTCTTTCACGGCAGCAGTCGACCAAATACAGAGTTTTGTGCTTTGTGGGACATCGGTTCTACATACATTTACTGTTTCCTAAAAGAAATTCATGTGATAAAAGTAACTAAGTATTAAGTAATGGTTTATTTTTATACTTTATGCTACTTGAAGATGATAAATAAAAACCGTTTGGAGACTTGTTCGTAGTGGTGGAAATCTATTTTGTAATAAATGTAAGAGTTTATATATAACTGCTGTTAAGTACTGATGATGATACTTCACATAGACAATATTTTAAATATTTTTAGAATGGTTTGGAATGCTAAACAGTTTTTCTCAACTTCTGTAGATTTTGAAACCTATTTGGGAAGTGGAAATTTGACATCTAAATTTTGAGCTAGGTTTTCCACTATATATAAGGCATAAAACACTATCCAACTTTAAATACTTCACTAATTTCGTATTAACTAAGAGACTGGATCTAGATGGCTCTTTTTTTAAAGTAGCTGGAGTAGCTAGATCTGAATTTGGACCAGCAGCTGACTTACTGTGTCACATTTAGTGTTCTGCAATGGTATTAGATCAAACTATTCCTGAGATGTTTTGCATTTAATTTAGAATTTAAAACCAGCATAATTTCTTTAGCTTGTCTCTAGCTTCTCTAGCTCCTAATGCAGAGATGCCCATAAATACCTACTAGAATGTGCAGTCAGCCTTTCTGGGAAGAAGTCATCAGGTCTGTCAGGGAGAGAAAGCCATTTCAGAACTCCCTTGTTTAAATTTGTAAATGCAGATGGCACTCGATTGCTGTTTGATTACAGTCTAAACTGTCTCTTCTGCAATTATGAGATTCATCAATTGTTCAGCTTGTTTCTGGGAGGGAGGTGGTCGACCAAGGATCACTTGGAACCACCTCCTCCTGTTCAACTTTATCTCTGTCCAAAGAGCTGGTCCTACAGTTGCACTTCTTAGTCTGTATGGAATTGACTCTGCCTGACTAGGAGGGAAGGCACTGCACCAGTATTTTATAAACAGGAGGAAAAAGTACTTGCGGGACAGACATCTTAAAGATTATTTTTGGACTGAAAAGTCATTACTAGTTGTGATAAGTTTTGAATCTTTACCAATAGAGTCACTTTGAACTGATAAAAGTGTGCAGTATGTATTTCTATTCTCAAACTCGTTTTGGCCTTATTACTTTAAATATGCAATTAAAGGCTATATAATCTGTGCAGATTGCTTAGACTTCAATTCCAAAGAGCTTTAAGAATGAAGCAAAATTTCAATGCACAGGGGCAGGAACTGCCTTGTCAAGATGGTGCAACTCAGAACTAGAATTTAATTTCAGGCTTGGAAATTTGCTGTAATATAGTTTAAGTAACAATATTTTTGATAGATCTAGAACTGTTTCACGGGTGTGCAACTGAGAGTGTTGTATAGATGTCAGTTTATGGCAAGCAGGTACTGGATAGTGGCAATAAATATTTTCACAACAGCAGCATTCTAGACATCAATGTTTAACTCAGGTCCTGCGGATTTTTTTTTTGTAGTAAAAAGAATGTCCAGTTCTAGTTTGTTGTAAATGTTTATGTTTCAGGGGAAAGGAGAAGGGGCTGAATTTCTGGCTGTTAAGCTGTAACCCAGATATTACCATTCCTAGTGACAGGGGATGTTAACAGTGATAGGGATATTACAAGTGAATTACCAAATGTTAAAGTGTTTCCGAGTCAATTACATCGTAAGGAGGAAGAAACTGTCCACATTACACTCAGACTTGGGATGCCACTGGCTTGCTGTTTGTCCCTGGCACAGACATCGTCAGCCTCGAGATCCAAAGGGGCAGTTGAAGAGTTAACTTTGACATCAAGAAAAGGAGTGAGGCACTAGGAAGTGCAGGTACAACAGTCTTAATTATTACTACTGTTGCAAGTGGTGGTTTTTTATGTATAGTAATGTTCACTTTTTTCTGCAATAATTGGATCTGTACTAATAATTCTTTGATTAAACTGTTAAGATTTCTCTTAAACTAAGATGTGTTTTCCTTTCCCATAACAATATTTTTGCATGTAACAAAAATGTATGCAATATATTGCAGAAATGTATTGCAATTTTTGTTCTTATTTGTTTCTCTGAAAGATGCATAAAGCAATTTCAACATCAGGAAAGTCTTTTGAGTTCAAGACAATTTTCAGCAGTGACATCCAGCATCTTGCCAAAAAGTAGCAGAGATTGCTAGGCTCTGGGCTGTGGTGGGTCAAATATAAGTATTTTCTATTAGAGAAAGTAGAGAAAATGAGTATTTTCTGGTAGTTGAGTATTTCTCTATTTCTGACTCTTGTTGTCTATTTTCACATTTGGCCTGGAAAGCTGCAATAGAGCTCTGTCACTTCTGTAACATTTTTCGTTGTTCTGTGGGACATTTTTTAATGGACTGCTTTCCAGAGAAAGCTTAAGGCATGGGATGGAGGGGAGAGACTCGAGGAAAAGAGGCTTGGGGAAAGATTTGCTGTTTTTTTGAAAGGCTGAGGCTTACAAATAGAATTATGTGTGCAGTAAACTATTGGAGTGTATAAGTTATTGTGACTGTGGCAATGTGGGAAATGGAAAACTGTAATCACACATTTGACGACATTTCTCTTAAATTTATAAACAAGAGTGGTACTTTTACTAGCCTTTAATTTAGACAAGAGCCAGTAGCGCGAAGGGATTGAACTTGTCCTGGAGGTGAACGGGGAAAGGACAAACAGGCTTCTTAAAGGAAAATTCTAACAAATGGTATGGGAAGCAGAGAAGCCCATGCTGCCATGGCTTGCTTGGAGAGATGGTGAAATCAACAGTCTTGGAGGGATTCAGAATTTGCCTTTAGACAAGGGCCTGTGGGGTGTAATGTCGAAGTTAGTCTTTCTTTTCGTGGAGAGGTGGACCAGGTGATCTGTGAAATCCATCTAACCCCAAACTATTAATTACTGTCATTCTTCTGGAGTTCTGTGTTCTCACCAGAGGTTTTTTTTGTTTCTAGGTGCTAAGAGGCATGAATAGCCTAGCCTGAGTTACTGTTGTTTGGGAAGCCTAGCTTTTTATTTATGCTATTGTAATCTTTCATTATACCTCAGATTTTTATAAATAAAATATCCACAGTGTTCTAAAAGTTGGACTTGCTGCAGAAGATAATGACTGCTTCCATTTCACTGGATGCAAGATGAATTGAAGAATTGTTCCTTTATTAGTTGTTTGGAAACTAATGCTAATGAGAGTCTTAGTTGCTGTCATTTTCCCTTAAGGGATAAAGCATTTTGTATTGTACAACTTACTTTGAGAATGTTATCAAGGAATAACTACCCAACATTTTTTTTTTAAATACAACAACAAAAAAACCCCCTGAGTTATTTTTAACAAATGTTCTCTAAAGCAGGGATTTTTGCCTTAGAGGAGACCTTTTTAATAATGCAAGGCACTCATGCCAGGATGCATATTAGTGATGCAGATGAAAACAAGAAATAAGCAGGTTTTTTTTGTAGGTTATATTTAGATGTTTCCAGGTTCCATTTTCTATTTCTTTGCAACTCAAAGGTATAGTCAGTTATTCTTGTCTAGTGAATTTAATGATGCGCATAATCTGATTTAAAGGATTGATGAATCTGCACAAAATGGTAATGAATTTGGTATGGTGTCAGGTGAAAAAATGGAAAACACTGCCAGTGATGACAAGGCTTTTACAGAACAGTTTACCTGTCAGGGCAAATACGTAATTCTGGAAAGCATGAATAATGATCTTTCTTTATCTCAATCACTGTAAGGCTTATTCAGAGTTATTAATTGTGGGGTAGCCTTCACTTGCCATAAATGAAATCTGTTGCAGCTATGGAAGAATAATATTGTTGATTTTCCTGTGAATCTGATGCTTTCCATTTTTTAAGCAATGTTTTGCGAAAATCCATTGTTAGAATTTGCTGTTTGGCTGCTGAGGTTTGAAATCGATGGAAATCATGAATCACAGAATGGTTGGATTGGTAAAGATCATCTAGGTCCAGCCCTTCTGCAATGGGCAGGAACACCATCCAATAGACCCAGCTGCTCAGAGCCCCGTCCAGTCTGGCCTTGCTTAGTGCATAATGCTTGCTATTGATTAGCAGAAAGGCAGCCAGTTACACACAGGGACAGGAGTGAGCAGCTGTCACGTACTCCAGTTTTGAACTTGAACACAGAATCCTCTCTGGCTCTTCTGTGCCCACCTGAGTAGCTGTGAGTACATGGGTAAAAAACAACTTGCTCCACAAAATGCTGAAACTACTGTGGGAGCAATTACAGTTATGGAATATGTACATTTTTTTATATTAAGTCCCAAAGCCTATAGTTGGCATTCTAAACAGGAAGATTTCACTCTGTGAGTTTCCTACTGTGGGAAGTAGGAAATAAAAATCTAGGAACTTAATCATCAAGAATGACCTGCTGCTTGATACCAGAATTAGTTGTTGTAAAAAGTCTGTCTTTTGGAAGAAGCGGTACAGCTAATATTTTCTTTAAAGAGAAGAAAAATGTGACATATATCCATTTAATACTATTAACTCAGTTTTTAGTAGGTACATTAGGTGGTCTCAAATCTGTTTTGTGAGAATTGCATGCATGTGAGACCTGTAACAAACAAAAATATTTTCTTCAGCATAGACCCAGGAAGACTATATTTTGTGAGATTTCAGTTGATTCCTTTATGTCAGTGTTTGACCTCAGATAGGCTTTCTACAGTATTCAGTTAGCAACTGAAAATTATACCTAGACTGTAAAGACTTATTTAACCTGCCTACTGGATCTTCAGTCTTGATTCCACCTTGCCTGGGCTGTCCTGTGTAACAGTATGCCCCTTTATATACAAGCAGACCTTTATAAAATGGCATTTTTGTGAGCACTTTTTGCAGAAATCATGGTCAGCATTTAGTTTCTTGGTTACAGTCTTCACTGTGATGTGTTTAATTCATAGTTTTACATTATTTATGCTACCCTGCAATCCTCAGTCTCCACAGCTTGGCTTTGCCACGTAGTGATGCCCTTGATCTTTGGTCTTGGTTAATGCTTTCTGCAGTGTGGAGAACACAGGGGTATATTGCAATTTTTCCTACTTTTTGACACTGCAACACTCATCTCTGCCGCCATTATATCCAAAAGAGATACAGTACCACGTGCATTGATATTCTGCTTTTGGTGACTGGCTGATTGGTTTTCCCTTTGCAATGTACCCCATATAGACACATTATGCTCTCTTTATGGTATACTCATTTCTGCTCTCAGTACAATTCTGACATTGAAATTGCTTGGACATCAACAATTTCCACCCCTCCAGCATAAGATGATGAAGGGATGATATCAGAGTTTGAGATGGAAACAACTGCATCCTAGAGAGAAATACAGCCTTGGGTAAGTTATATAGGTCATGATGCTCCTTTGTCTGTGAGCAGAGAATCCTGTTTGCTGTTTCATTTTGCAATTCTGATGTGGTGAAAGAAGAAAGGCTTATTGACCTTAGCAGGAAGAGGATTATCACACCCTCCAAAACTGAGGCATGTCTGGGTGTGACAGAGTAGAACATTTGGATCATCTGATTGCCACGAGTCTCAAGAAAATCAGCCATTTCTTATATTGGAGAAGCAGCAGGGGTAAACTAACAAAAAGGGTATAGCATTTATAAAGATGTGAATTTCTCAGCAAAGTATTTCCCATTAAGCTCAAACTCATTTTGGTGGAATATGTAGCACACTGGACGATGACTTTATTATAATTAACCATAGAGGGATTGTCCTTTCAGAGAAAAGACTGTTCTAGTTAGGCACAAGTTAGGTCAGTGTCTCCTGTGCTCTGTAACTGGTTTGGAGATCTTGTTTAAAAAAGGGATTTTGGTCAGAATCAATCCGTCTAGTATGGATGTCTGGAAAAAATTAAACTTTGGATCATGAGAGGAATTCAGCTTGCATTTCAGAGCGAACGTGGGGTCAGGCACTAGGCTTCTCTTATCCCAGGTTCATGAGTCGAAACCAGTTAAAAATCTTTTAAAGTCCCATCTTTACCTTTCTGTGTGATGCAAGGATATCATAGAAATAAATGTAAAGTACTTTTACTTAGAGATTTTCTTTTCTTTTGATTTTATTTTTAATCTTGAGCATTTTTTCTTTAGAGCCAAAAACCTACACAAGTGGCTGCCTTTTTACAGGTGGTCAATAGCTAATCCAGTTAGGTTGTGCTGTTCTTTAGTCTCAGAATAGAGGACAAGAGTGAACAGTAATGACTGACTCTGAGCTAGCTTATAATGTAATATAAGAGGAGACATAGAAAATCTTTGAAGCTATGTTTTATGTCTTGCTTACATTCTAATTTCAAAAAGTAATCTTGGGAAGCAAATCTTTTAATCAAGGAAGAATTGTTTTTATAGTGTCTTAATTATCATCTGATGTTTTATTTCCAGGCAGCAGTTGTGGTATCAATATAAAGAAAGTGTGCATGTAAATGTAATATAATAAATAATAATACATGCACTTTATAAATATTAAATTATCATTACTAATTTTACATGTGAGTATATACATATAAGCAAGTGTTAGTTATTCTGAGCTACTATAATTTTACCTGCTTTGTGCTAACTTTGCAGCAGACAGAAAATTGAGTTAGTGCTGCCTAGGCAGTTACTGTGAGGCTGCTGAATCAAAGCAGTTGCACATTAATGCTCTTATTCCATTGCACTGTGTTAAGTAAAACATCAAATTATCTCTTGAGACAGAGAAAACACTTCTGTTTTTGGAAGAATCTCTTATTTTCCTCACTTTACCTGTAATGCTAGGATGGCTGTGCCCGGTGTTTTCCCTGTGCAAATGACAGATGGAGGGATCCGCACATCTCAAGTCACTTTCTGAGGTCATTCATTTTTCTGCTCCATGTGATGGGTTGTCACGTAAGGGATTTACTGTCATACGGGAGCTCTGCCTGACTGCATTATAATTTTTTGTTTAAAATTTAAAGTTTTTAAGCAAAGGTTTTTCAAGTTAAGAGTTTTCAGTCCGTGTTTAATGGGTGGTTCAGTGGATGTAAAAAGGCACTGAAAAGGTGGTTGTCACCTCTGCACTATGTTACTGTATGTCTTCTTAAAAATAAGTGGTCATGTTTCAATGGGATCAGTTTTCTAAGCTGAAAAGCAAACCTAGTAGTAAGACAAAAGGTCTTGGGGGGATCTGTACTTTCCCATATCATCTTGAAAGGCAAGGACCTGTTGGAGTGGGTCCACAGGAGAGATGTAAAGATGTTTAGAGGGGTGGAGCACCTCTCCTATGAAGACAGGGTGAGACACTTTGAGTGGTCCGACCTGGAGAAGACAAGGCTGCAGGGAGACCTTACTGCAATTTTTCAGCACCTAAAGGGGTCTTAAAGACAAAAAGAGTCTATCTAGTTGGGCCTGTAGCAATAAGACAAGGATTAAGGGTTTTAAACTATGAGAGGGTATATTGAGATTAAATGTAAAGATGAAGTGTTTTATGGTGAGGGTGGTGAAACACTGGAATGGCTTGCCCAGACAAGCTGTGGATTCCCTGTGCTTGGAAACATTCAAGGCCAGGTTGGATGGGGCTCTGAGAAACGTGACCTCGTTGAAGATGTCCCTGCCCATGGCAAGGGAGTTGGATCAGGTGACCTTTAAAGGTCCCTTCTAACCCAAACAATTTTGTGATTCTTTTAAAGTGGATGGTGTTACTGTTTTGGAAGTTTTCAACACCCACACGTCTTTATGATGAAACTACAATTCATTGTACTAGAATACTTTTTTTCTGATTATTAGCACTGTCAAATGTCAGTGATTAAAAAAATAATAATCTGGAGCTTTAACCTTACTGCTTACACCTCTGAAGTGATTAGTTTAATTTCTCTATCATAACCTGTTTCCTATATTCAATTATTTTGGCAGGTATTAGTGCGTTTCAAATTCCATTAAAGTTGTGATTATAAAAGAGTGGGGTTTTTTTTTAACTCAAGAAGCAATTTAATAACTTCCAGGTTTAATTACAGTATCTCTTGATGATCAAGTAATCTTAATTTTTAAAAACACCTGTTGTCAAGTATTTTCTTTCCTTCACTTACAATATCATACAGAAGCCAAAGACAGATACTTTGACATGTAAGTAATACACTTCCAAATTTCAGCAAGGAAAGAGAACTACAAAAATCTGTTGATGTTGCTCATTACTTATTGTGAAATTTTGCATCCCTTAATGTTTATTAGAATTTTCTTTGTATGCAACAGAATCAAATATCAGTGTTTTTTTCTTTAAAGAAGTCCTTCCCTGTTCCTCTGGCATGGAAATAATTTTCTGAAATAATAGTATATGAGATAAAAACACAGAAGAAGGGGGTCTCTACTTGCATCCAATCCAAAAGAATTAACAGACTTTCTCTACAGGTTTTCTGAACAAGGCCTAAGGAAGTTCAATATGACAGAGATCAGATGCTTGTACTACTTTGAATAAAATAAAAAACAAATGACAACACCTACCTGTGAGTAGTATTTATTTGCTAATACCTCTTGAATTTTTATTTGTATGGGCTAATAAATAGTGCTACACTACAAATGTTTTGTATGCAAATGTCTGATGTCTTGTGCAAAAGACAAGAAAGTGGAAATAGACTTTGAATGGAGTATGTTAAAGAGCTTGTTAGTTAGCTGTAAGCACAATAACCATCAGCCAACACTGAGGTTTTAAAGTTTCTATTTACACTCACAAATTGTCCAAGTACTAATAGGATCTAGCTTTTAAGGCTTAATCCTGAGCAGTTTTGATGTGGCTAAACCAGAAATCAATGCAGTTTGTTAGAGGATAATGGCAGACTACTATCTTTGATAGCCTTTAAATACAATGGCTACAGATCACCTTCATCTCTCAAGGGTGAAAATTGGAAGCACCATCATTATATGAGCATTATGAATAAATGCTTAAGAATACACTTGAGCTGAAAAATGATGCATAGAAAATTGGTCCCATGGTTTGCTATTATAAAAAAATGCTCTTCCATTTTTCATTTATTACAGGGCTTGTATTGCTAGTAAACCCTCTAATTTGTTTGCCCATCTCTGCTATTTGCTTTTTAGTGTGATGAATAATTAGGATGACATGCCTTTTGGTTCAGAATCAGAAGAAATAACCCTTTGGAAAGGGAAAAGCCTACACAGCCTCACCAGAGTTATGCAACATGCTGAAAAAATACTGCAATCCACTTCAAACATTGTAGTATTTCAGTGTAAACCACTGTTCTCCTGTAATGACAAAACTAGGAACTAGAAATATCTAGGGTGGATTTTCAGTAAGTAGACAGATGTTTGTATGAGGGAAGTATTTGTTTTTAGATTGATAAGCTCGGTAGTCCAGTTTATAACTTAGTACTTCTGTGGACACAAGAAGTCAAGAATACAAGCCAGAACCAGAGGGATGGGCAGGATCACCTCAAGAATATTTAAAGGCCTGACTTCTGACTAGATTTGTGTTGGGTAGCACTTAGTCACATCCACATACGTACGTGCATACACACTTAAGCATATTTTTGATTTGCAAGAATGGCAAAATTTGTTTTTAGGTAGAGGAAATGTATATAGGTCTTAGATATATTCTTTAGAGATAAATGTAATAACTATCTAAATATAATAATATATCTCTATATAGAATATATCTTAACAAAATGTATAAAACCTTTTAAAATGTATATTTAAAAGTGGAGATTGCTGTTGTGTATCTGAAAATACTGATCTGTCATAATGGAAGCATCTATTGAAAAAGTATCATTTGGAGAAATTCCTGGGACAATATTCTGAAAGTTTGGAAGCTCTGAAAACCATGTTTACTGCTCAGAGTTCATTTTGTGGCCAAGGCTGGGGCAAGGGAGGTGGCAGGCCCTAAGGCAGCTGTGTGGCAAAGTTACCTGGCTCCATCGGAGGCCCTGGAGCTGAGTGCAGAGATTTTCAGTGTTGACAGCTGGAAAATTCTGCTTTAGGGAATTTTTTAAAATCTGCTGCAATGTTCTGCCTATTAGTTTGGCAGGCTTTGTGTCTGCTGGATTTGTGAGAGGTTCCCTCTATGTGTGCCTGCTCTCCTCTTTCTTGCCTGCACTGGCACTTTGTTACATGGAAGGTAGAGTTCTTCTACACTGTAAAAGGCAGCAGCACCACCGAGGCCAGACTAATTTGGAGATGGTCTGCACTATCTGCTTGTGCTGTGGTTAACTTCAGCTGGATGTTCAGGAGTGGATCACCATTACTTGTGTGAACTTTGAAACAAGTTCCCATTTCAACCCAGACAGAGAAAGCATTTTTATAAGGGCTTGAGACCCCCTTTACAACAGATACCCCCCAGCTCCCTGATAGTTTGTGATTGAAGTGGTTTGGTGCTGCAGTGGTTTGGTGTTGTCTTAGCTTGTTTTGCTATTCTGAAAATTATTAAAATGTGAATTATTTTAATCCTGGAAGAATTAAAGAGGAAGAACACTGATAAGAAAAGTTATTAAATACTAAGGGAAAAGGCAGGGAATTAGAACTTGATGACTCGATAAGATTAAGGATTACCCATTCTGAGGAGATCAGTTGTTTTCCACTGAGTGATGACTGATGCAAGAATGGAGAGCAAATTAACTTCTGGATACTGCTGGTTACACCCTGGCATCTCTTGTGTGTATTCATAAGTAAATAATTGCTGTGTTCTCCTGAACTTTGTATATCCTGATTTGTGGATTCTCTTGGCACCTGGTAGAAGTTGCTGAATGAAGTGACCTTGAGAAGGAGGATTAAAGTGCTAACAACTGAGAAAAGAAGACTGTAAGTATAGATAAGCTTGAAAATGCCATAAGCAAGATTTTGGTCTGAATAAAAGCACAGATTTAGTTAAAATAACAAATGAAAAAAAAAAACCATTAAAGCGACACAGAAAATAATAAAAACAAAATAAATAAAAAAAACTACCAAAAAACCAAACCAACCAATCTACCAGAAGCTGCCAAAGAAACCTCAAAAAGAAACGCTTTGGGCATTCTTCTGGGCTGAAATTTGGACTATAGCTTTTCAGGGGCAATTCCAGTCTAGTCTTGTGTGCTATTTGTGCTGCTAGACGTCTTTTTTGGCTTCCTTAGTGCCCTAGTCCAACTCATGCATAAGTGTATCAATGCTTGTGCTGGCCTAGCATAGAGCAAGGAGTAAATCAGGAAAGCATTAATGCATGTAGGGTTAGAGCTAGAGAAACCACAGAGGACTGGAGTGTAGGTAACAAGTAATGAGAACAGACCAGATTTTTTATCTTGACATATGGCTCTCTGGAGTGGCGGCTTTGGGGGTTTCTATACACAGAACTGCATCTTTGATTGTAGATACGGACTTCTGGGAAATAAGATTGAATGCATTGTTATTATTGTTATTATTCCTCATGGTAGAAGAAGTATTACGATCTTAATTTTATTATTATCTTATTTAGAAATAAAGTTATACTGTGTAATATGCCTGACTCAACATGTAATTTTGCTTTCTTCTGCAAAGGAACTGGGTTTGCATATTAGCTCTGTGTTTGAACTATAGGGAGTAATATAGCTGAAAATCTACTAGGTGTAGTAGAAAAAGTGTTAACTCTACTGCTTCATACAGAAAAGACTTGGGCACAACAGAGCTTCAAGTGTTAGTAAGAGAAGAAAAATGGGATTAAAGAAAAAATTTCCAAAATATATGTTGAAATCTATTGTGCCTATTGTATTCAGTAATTATATCCAAAAGCAAATATCTATGAGGGAGAACCAATCACCAGACTGGGATATGATATCTTGACAAAAACAAAGGAACTACTATTTTCAGCTTGCTTAAATACCTTTTGAGTTTTCATGCAATATTCAAGACTTGTTCCCTCATTATCTTATAATGCTCTAGGTAGTTGCATATGTACTGTGAGTCAGCATCTGTTCAAAATATGTGTTTTTTATTTTCTCTAGTGTTACTACTCTTTGGTGAAGTCACTGGTCATTAGCTGTAAGTGCAATCGAAACTCTTCATGATGCAAGAAACATCAGTTTGGATTTTGTAGAGAATGGTCAGTGCTCTGATGGTTTTGAAAAGTGTGTTAAGTCAGTTTTCTTAGTCAAAGTAAAATCTGTTTGGTAAATGAACATATTTAATGTTTATTCACCCTTGAAGACAAAGTGAAAGTAAAGGAATAATATTTTTGCTTAATCAGTTTGTAAATGGTGTCATTTACTGCAGTGAGATGCCTGCATTGGTAATCTCAGATAAGATCTTTGTCAGGTAAGTCAGAGCTGAGGAAAAATCCTCCACACACACAAAAAATTCCTGCCCTTGAAAGACACCTGTAGATGTAAAACAAACAAAAGATCAAAGGGATGAAGCAGAGCAGAAGGCTGAAGAAAGCTCTTAAAGGGAAAAAAAATAGAACCCTTACCTGAGAAGACAGGGATCTGAAAAGCAGAGAGTCATTGTAATGTGCTGTAGTTAAATAGACAAAAATGAAAAGGTAAGAAAAAATAACCTGTTACCTTGCACAGGTGCAAAGAGGTGCTAGAATAATTTAAAAAAAAACCCAAAAAAACTGGCTGACACTAAGTAAGATGCTCCTGGGCGCTTGCAGAAGAAGAGCTGTGTACCAGGTACATTTTTGATAAAGCTGTACGTGTAAAAACTAAATATAATCCTGTGCATAATAATCTCAGCTACTTTCCAGAAGACAATGATACCTTAGTAAGTTATTAGAGAAACAATTTTAAGGACTAACCATAAATATTGTGCCTGTAAATGGCTTTCATTACAGTGTTCCATTTCTCACAAAAAATGTGTGGAATAATAGTGTGTCATTTCTGTTCAGGAGCTCACTTTATAATATGATAAATGCAGGAGTATCATTCTGTCCTATACACGTTTGAGCTGAATTCTTCCACAGCCTTGCATGGCCTCAGGATGTAGATGTAGCGTCAGAGGGTCAGTTATCTACATGCTTTTTAAATATGTTTTCTCTTTGCCATGGGATGTTACTGCCATGACTTAAGTATTCCTGAAATTGTCTTCACAAAATGGGTAAGGTTGGAAGGGACTGTGGTGCTCAAGCAGGGTCATTCCAGACCACATGGCGCAGGATCACATCCAGATGGTTCTGGAATATCTGTGGTGAGGGAGACTCCACAGCCTCTCTGGACAATCTGTTCCAGTGCTCGGTCACTTGCATAGTAATGAAGTTCCTCCTCATGTTCAGCTGGAATTTCCTGTGCATTAGTTCCTGCCTGCTTTTCTAGTCCTATGGTGTGGCAGCTCCAAGAAGAGCTTGGCTCCTTCCACTCTTCTGAGTCTTCTTCCATGCTTGATGAATAGCCTGTGTATGTGTTAGGATGCTATTGCTTGGCTGCTTATGTGAATTTAGCATTCTTCTAAGAGTGTCTAACTTCTATGTTCAGTGCTGGAAGCTAAAACTGTCAATTTTGGATTATATTTACCTGATTTTTATAGAGATTAACTTATTACCTGTTTGGAGGCTGAGATGATTCCAAACAGCCTTTATTGGCGAGCCTCATTGAGTTTTTTTCTTCAATTTTCTGCTTTTCGTCTATAAGTCAGAATGGATTGTCTCATTTTGGGGTGTGCTGTCATCCTAGTGGTCAGATTTATGAGTTCTTTCATGCTTTCTATTTTGTTAAGCAATTTCTTGTTCATATCACTTGGACCCCTAAGTGAAATGAAGATGGTGTTTAAAGGACTACAGCAATGGAAGTCCCATCTCTCTGAAGACAGAATACAGTACACTTGCTGTTGCAGTTAGATGTAATATAGCAGCAGCATTTGGGTCTGTAGCAGCTGCTGACTTTCATTATGTTAACAAGAAGCAGCCTATTTTTCTGTTAGAGCACAGCTTCAGTCTGAGAGAGGGCTCACAGCATGGAGCTGAGAGGTGAGTGCATTATTCAGGGTTGCTCAGCAGGTCAGAGGGTGTGAGAAGCAGCCTGATACTGCTGGGAAGATGAGCCTTTGAAAAATTTACTTCCCTAGAAGCCACGCTACTCTGTTCTTTGAATTTTGGCGAGCTTTTATTTCAATAGGGCTAAGATTTAACACGTTATTTACAAAGGAAGCTTTATGATACAGTTCTGAAGTGCCTGTCGCTGTGATAGTTTGGTTCCCACATAGTTGATTCACTGGGATTTGATCTCTGCTAGGAGAGGCAATGACATTATTCATATTCTGCTTGTTCGTAAGTGCTAAATTCCCAAAGGATGCTTTCCTTAAGTGATACCAGCAAGTTACTGGCTTTCAAAGTGTCCGGGAGTTTAATTCTTTCAGCTTGAGCTGGCAGCTTTCTCACAGCAGCAGAATCTCTATCTCTGTCAGCAATAGCAGCCCTTTTCAAGAAAGAGCTGCCTTTCATCATCTTTGTCCTTGAGAGGGCAACCACAGAGAAAAACTAGAGGTTTCTGCTCATGAACTGGAGAAGGTTTTAAGCAATTTGGAGAAGAGTGCAGACAAAGGTCAGAATCGTTTCTTTCTCTCCACTACCCCTCAGAGTTCAGTTTCTTCTCTTCTCTCTTCCCATTCTTTCTTATGGATACCAGGTCTGGAAAGGGGCTGTTTTTTTAAGCAGATGGACAGAAAAAAGTTTCTTCAGACAACATTTACTCTCAGCTTAGCAAAAATGGGCCAGATTGTGTTGTTGTGAATCTGTGGAATGAAAAAAATATTATTATTAAAATGAAATGTTATTAAAAGATGTAATGAAAGCAAGTGCAAGTGGTAGTCATAAGGTTAATAAATTTATGGACATTAGAATGTATCACCTCTGCGCATGTAAGTGTAATTGCATGTGGCAATGTAGTATTAATGCCATTCAAAATTCAGCTATAACATTCATTGCACAATGTTATTTTTAACATTTTTCCAATAAGTTTGATCTCTAGAGTATTTTCACTTCCTTAACCACTGGCAAGAACTCATAAATCATAGAATCATAGAATGCTTGGGTTGAAAGGGACCTTAAGGATTATTTACTTCCAATCCCCTGCCATGGGCAGGGACACCGTCCACTAGAACGGGTTGCTCAGGGCTCCATCCAGCCTGGCCTTGAACATTTCCAGGGCTTGGGCCATCCATAATTTCTCTGGGCCCCCTGTTCCAGGGCTTCCCCCATCTTTCTTGTAAGCTCCCTTCAGGTACTGGAAGGCTGCTATTAGGTCACCTTTAAGCCTTCTTTTTTCCAAGCTGAACAAACCAAATTCTGTCAGACTTTCCTCGCAGGAGACGTGTTCCATCCCTCTAGTCAACTTGGGGCTTTCCTCTGGACTGGCTCCAACGGGTCCATGTCCTTCCTGAGCTGGGGAACCCAGAGCTGGATGCAGCACTGCGGGTGGGGTCTCACCAGAGCAGAGCAGAGGGGCAGAATCCCCTCCCTTGCCCTGCTGCCCACGCTGCTTTGGATGCAGCCCAGGACATGATTGGCCTTCTGAGCTACCAGTGCACANAGGACATGATTGGCCTTCTGAGCTACAAGTGCACATTGCTGGCTCATGTCTTTCAGGAAGATTTCAGGAGGTGGGAGCAAGCACACGTGGTCTGGGAGGAATACAGGGAAATTATATGGGAAGCTAACGACAATATTAGGGAAGCCAAGGCCCAGTTAGAATTGAATCTGGCCAGGGATATCAAGGGTAACTGGAAGGGCTTCTGTGGATATGTTGCAACCAGAAGAATAATGTCCTAAGGGTGATAGGGGGATAATGGGGATACTGTCCTAAGGATGATTTTGTTCCTCTCCAGAAGGAAATGGGAGATCTGGACAAAGAAAGGTTGAGGTTATCAATGACCTTTGTGCCTCGGTCTTCAGTGGCAAGTGCCCCAGCCACACCATCCAAGTCCATGATCTGTCCATCCCCTAGCCTGTGTTAGTACTGGGGGTTGCCCTGACCATGGTGCAGCACCTTGACCTTGGTCTTGGTTAAACCTCATGAGATTCCCATGGGCCCAAATCTCGAGCTTGTTCAGGTCCTTCTGGATGGCGTCCCATCCTTCAAGTGTGTCAACTGCACCACTCAGAGCTTGGTGTCACCTGCAGGTGTTCTGACAGTGCATTTGATCCCTTCATCTATGTCATTAATGAAGATATTAAATAGCACTGGTCCCAGTTTGGACCCCTGAGGGACAACACTTGTCACTGATGTCCAATGAGACCTGGCAAGAACTGTTGTTACAGTTGACTGTGCTTATAAACGATGATGCATTCTATCTAGTACGTTATAAGCCATCCTATTCATAGATTTCATCAAATTTTTAAGTGTATAAGTTATTGGACTTGGAAATTAACTTCATAAATCAAAACCAAGCTGTTTTCTCAAAGATTCTCTGAGACCTGTTGTGTGATTTTTGTTTGGGGTTTTTATTTTTATCATTCTGCTGAAATGCCAGTGTTTCAAGGAAATGATAAAAGAATTGAAACCTATCCTGAACTAAGACTAGGATTCAGCAATATAGTGCTGTAGGAATAATCTTTTCTGGGGCCTTCTAAATAACAGGTATTCAGTGCTAACCTGCAAATCTAATTAATCATCACAACAGCAACTGAAAAGCAATCATTTTTTCAGAAGTTCTATATAGTTTTTAATAATTCTGAAGATTTTTATTATGTTTTTATATTGAACAATGACTGTAGCTGCTGTGCTATCATTTTTAGCAGCAGCCTTAGCTCACTGAGAGTTCTCTCCCCGAGGAATTAAATGGATGAAGTTTTAAAGATTACTTTCACCACTGTTACCAAGCTACCTGCCTCCTTTACACTGTGCTGGCTGATTCAGCACAGTTAAAGATTATTGTTTGAAAGATATAACCCAATATCTAGAAGTCAAGGTATGATTGGGATTTTTTTTTTTAAGTTCACTTATGGTTCTAACAAGTGCTTTTGCAGGGCATAAAATGGAATTTCTGGCTTTGTGAATGTGTCATTCATTGCCCCTTGTTAATGTCTGGCAAATAAGCCAGTGTTTAGTTAGAAATGTACATTTTTGAACCTTGCTTTTTTTTCATGTTTTTTTTTTATGAAGGAATGTGTATGATTTCTTGTCATTAGTACTGATCAAGGCATCTGAGAAAAGTTAAACCATTGTGCCCCAATTCTAATCAATCCTGTGACAACTTTTGCTACTTTTCTTTTAAATTTTATCATCTTTTTCACAGGAACTGGCATTTATTTGGGATTCAGCATGTAGAATACTGAATCACAATTTACATGATATTGTGAATGGCACTAAATCCAGGTGAGTAGAAACAATAATTTTAATATACTATCTATGTTGAGCCAGAAGAAAAAAACTGCCTCAGTTTGAGACACTTAACCTTTTATCTGTAGCATAAATCAAACCCCAATAGGTTCAGTCACTCCATTCTTCGACAAGAATTTGCTTTTGGAAGCTGCCATCTAGGTGGTTCTTACTTTTGCAGGTGAACATGTTTGTGTAGGTTGCGCTGAATGTTTTCTTAACCCTGTGATCTCACAGGACAAAAAAGTAAATAGTGAAACCCTAATCCCTTTTGTTCTCCTAGCAGAAACTTTCCCTTTAATTCTTGAAAAGGAGAAGCCAAGTAATCACAAGTTTTTCAAAAATACTTCAATCTTTCTATAAATATCCCTTCAGTATTCTAAAACTTTTGCTCATAAAGTTCCCATTGGGTTATTTCAGACAGTTTGAGATCTAAAAAGAGTGAGCCTGGTGTCATGAACCCTTAGCCACAGGTCATGAATCACGAGATAAAATTTTTCCTACACGTTTTACCTCTGATTCAGCTGCAGAGGGCAGTTCAACACTATTAAAAAATAGCAGTTAAACCACTTATAATTTAAGATCAAAGAGAAATCATATAGAAAATAAAATGCTTTTCATAAGGAAAGATGTGGGAAGCTTTGTTTTTGTAGGTGATTTCATAGCATTTCCTAAGGACCCTTTTTGTATTCTGAGATGACTACAGACAAGCAGCAAGATTGAAGATGATCACTGTGAGACTTAAATGCCACCAAAACTCATTATTGTCTATTTTTTTAAGGAGCAGACCTGAATGCCTTCAAATGGTTCAGGAGCATATCTGAAATGCTTATACACTGACACATGCAGCATGAGAAACAGGATGAACTGGAAGATTTGGTCAGTGCCCAGAACTAGGACATCACCAGCACTGATGAGACGTGGTGGAATGCATCCCAGGATGGGGTGCTGGGATGGAGGGTTGCAGGCTGGGCAGATGAGGTGGGGGAGTGACACTGCATGCTAGGGAGAAGTTTGGTTGCACAGCCTTGGCAGTTAGTGATGGTGGGGGTGGGTGACCTGCTTATGTGCATGCTAAAGGTGTTATGAAACAGTCCAGGCAAATTCTTACCCTTTTTAGTCCAGAGCCTTGAAACAGAAGTGATGGGATTGCAGACACACTGGGTGCTTGTCATGGGAGGTCAGTATCTTCCATCATGATCCATGTTTTCAGACTCCACTGCACCTACACTGGCAGTATAACCAGGAACAGTAAAGAATTATCATGTGTTTCTGTGCTTGAAAAATGTTTCAGTAGTAAAATAAAGGGTGGCTGAGAGTGAGTCCATCCCGAGCTGCCTTTCCTGTTTTTCCCTTTAAGACTCTGCATGGTGCTCAGCTGACTCCACCTTGTTATTTACAAGCCTTTTCTGAAGCAGAGTCTGAAAAGAAATCTGTCCCTTGCAAATATATAAGGTGCTTTCAGGAAGAAGCAAAGCATATCTTCACATTAAAAAAATTAAATTATTTGCTGAAGCTAAATTCATAGTGAAATAAATTCAGAAACTGAGGATTCTATTGTAATGCTTGTTTGGAATTTGCAGTTGGCATCAGTAGACATGACCATATCTTTAAAGTGCATCTTCAGAAGAGAAAAAATACTGTTATTTAAAAAGATTACCTGAAACTGAATTGATTCAAAATGTTGTGTATGTTATACCCCTGTGGTCCTCATGGAACTAAAATGAGAATCTTCTTAAAAACATCACACTCTTTGGAGCCTCAGCTCCTAAACATAAATTATGGGTTTGATGTAAAGCTTTTTAAGATTAATGTAAGTAGCTTTCTCTCTTTGAAGGCTATGAATTGGCTTCTTAATCTCCTTGGTGTAATTTGAAATAACTCTTTCTGTTGAAAATATCAAAACTGAGTCTGAAGCTTTCAGGCAGTGACCATCCCATAGCTGGGGTCATACAAAAATTTATAAAGTGAAGAAACACTGCTTTAAATACCAATTTGCATTGTTATGTGTAGAAGAGCATTATTATGTCTTCAACATGACATCTGAGATTCTAAGCTAGCTGGTTTGAATGAACTGAAAACATAACAGACACGCTTAGTATTTCTAGTAATTAAAGGGTTTATTACAGCAAGCTGAGTGTATTGTTGATAAACTTGAATTTAATATTTGTATTCATCCTAAGTAGAACAAGTCCGTTATTGCTTGAATTGTACTAATAGAAGAAAATCATAATAGTCTCATGAAATGAGACAGAGATGGAAATAATTTATGTATAGAAAGTAAGCAAAGCAATTTCTTGGGACCACAGGTCACTTAATTTGGAATTTTGTCACTTTATATAAAAAAAAAGGAAGATATTTAGAGTGGCAAAGTAGTATTCTTTGTGTGAGAGAGAATATAAATCATTGGGAGAATTTGTTATTCCATATGTTGTCCTTATACACTGTTCAGACCCGGCAAAAATGGCCCCCAAACCTGAGAACTGAAAAAAGTCATCAGATGCCATCCTCAGCTGTGGCTGTTACAGCACAGTGTTCTGGTCTGATTCTGCATTTCCTCAGTAGAACAGTACTCTTTCCTTGCTCAGTAAAATCTGTCAAGGAAGTTTCATAGTCTATATTTAATCTTGCTACTTAACAGGGCTTGCTCACCTCAATAAATCAATCAAAAAATTTTCATCTTTCATGCTTGCAGCAAATGATCACGTCAGGCTGTGCTCAGGTCAAGGGATGTGGTCTGAAATAAAGAGAAAAAAGGGAAGGTGGTTTTTACTATTAGAGGTTTTGTCACTAGGGGTAGTATTTAACAGTTCTAGCACTATGAGTTAGTGTCAGATATGCGACTAAAGCTGGAATCAGGTAAGCAATAAAGAATTCATCCATATGAACAAACTTTCCTTATTCTTTCCTCAGTCTTTCCCCTTATTCTGCCCTTACTGCATCTGTGAGGAGTTGCTAAGGCTTGGGAAGAAAAAAGGTGCTGCTCAAGAACAAAGGCTTCTTTTTATGGACTGTTTCTTGGCATCAAGGAAAGCCATATGTTAAGATCACAAAGGAAAAAGTGATAAAAAGGGATTGGATGTCTTTATACAACATGACTTAGTTTTGCTGCACAATTGAGCTGTCATCTTAGTAATTTTTTTTTTTTTCCTTTCAAACTACTGTTAAAATATCAGGGTGGGAAAACTGTAATATTGTAGAGTGGCAACTCCTGATAGCTTCTACTACTGAACACTTCTACTTTTAAATTGCTCCATGACCTATTTTATTATAATTTTCCTCATAGAAAATCTTGGGAGACTCTATGTACAATACATTTCCAGTACCATAAATGTCTGTTTATTTGAGCCTTGGATGAAGATGGAAATGAGTGTTTATCATTTCAGCCAACTGAGGATATGCATTTCAGTTTTGGAGAATGTATTTAACAGAGGAGACAAGTACTCCTGTCCAGTGCTCTGTCACAAGGGAGTGGCATGCATTGTGTATTAGTCCTTGAAGAAGTTCTGTTACTGTGTAGATAACCTATGTTTCAAGAGCCTGGAGAGTAAAGCAGGTATTTCAGAGAGTTCAGTAGCTCTAAGGATCTGAAATACATCATGCATGCTAAATATGTTTCCTCCTGTATTTCCTGGAGCAGTAAATTACCCAAAACCTTTATAGACATGCAGATTTTCTGCTCTGCAACACAGCTTAAGCAAGATAACAAAGTTTTATGATCATAGTAGGATGAATCTAGTGGTTAGCCCATTTAAACCTGAAGGGTTTAAATGAATGGAATAGATTGTTGTTTTGTACATTTTTTTAAAATAACAATTGGTTTACAGAGAAGAATTAAAAAAAAAAAAAAAACCACAAAAAAATCCAACAAACCCAAAAAACACCCCAAGCCCCTGAATAATAAAATAATAAATTAGACAACATAGTTGCACTGTAAGTGAAATAGTCTAACAAATTCAGACGTCTTTTAGGAAACTTGTAAGGCTTTCACTTTTCCTTAATAAGTCTCTCTTCTGTTTGTGTGAATTCTGATAAATCATAGAATCATATAATGGCCTGGGTTGGGAGCAGCCTTAAAGATTGTCTTGTTCCAGCCCCCCTGCCATAGGCAGTGACAACTTCCACTAGACCAGGCTGCTCAGAGCCCCATCCAGCCTGGCCTAAAACGCTTCCAGGGCTTGTGGCATCCACAGCTTCTCTGGGTAACCTGTTCCAGTGCTTCACCACCCACACAGTGTATGTGCAGAGTATTTTTTTCTTGTCTTCTTACAGTAAGTTTTCCAATTAGAGAGTGGATATAGTATAGGTTTAGCAGCATTAGGGTTAGAGTTTCCTATTTTAGTGATGGTGACTGTAGATGTAATCAAGGTCCAAAGTGAAAAATATCACTGTCAAATTACCGCATGGACTAATTTTTCAGAGATAATGCATTTTTGATTTGCTTGCAGATTTTTTCTTAGTGTGTCTTTTTGATTTCCATAGCTGCAGAATAATCTTGTCAAAAAGTTTGACAGTAAGGATAAATAATACATTAGCATTTCATTATTATCTGTTAAAACAAAAACAAACCACCTCTGAACTGTGATAGTAAGTGCAGTGCTGTCTGGATATTATTTTAGATACTCTGGAGAAAAAAAATCCTCCTGTTTTGGGGATATAAGGACATTAGGCAAAACCTTGAGGAGACCAGGCCAAGTGCTATGCATTATTTTTACATCAGTCATCTCCACAGGTTGCTAGTTCTGAGGAGTTGGGAACATTAGGGACAGCATGTTTGTAGTCTGGGTTTCTCTCTTCATAAGGCAGTTTGGATAAAGCCTTGGAGCTTCCTGTAGCAAGTGGTAAGAAAATCCAGGAGGTGAAAATGAACTGCTGAATTTCATTATGGGAATGGTATTGATGAGAAGCTGTCACATCAGAAAGTGCTGGGGAAAAGGAGGATTTCAGGCTGAGTAAATGACTGCTCCTGAACCACCTTAGTATCCTGGGGGTTGTCTTGGTCTGGGCTCACTTATCAGAGTCAGTATGAAAAATTTTTATTGTTGAATATACTACAAATAAAATCTGGACCCAAATAATTTGAAGCTGGAGAAACAGTTCTGCTTCCCAGTGCTGATATACAGTTTAAGAAAATATCTACCATGCCAGGTTTAGGTAAGGACAGAATTAATATAAGTATATAACTTATAAGTTATTTATAAGTAACTTATAAGTACATCACTAAAATGTCACATTTTCAAGAAGAATATTCATATGATCACTGAGTATTTTTGGTTTAATGTCTACCATATTTCAATTTATATAGAAAAATATTGTGTACCAGGATGGCAAGAACTGAAGGAAAATTTGGGCAAATTGACCAGATGTAAATTGTCAGTTTCCATGCATAAATTCTTGTATAGCATAGGTGTTTAAGCAGAAAACTAATTATCAGAGGGAGAACAACTATATGTAAAACCCATGTACTTCCAGAAGTATTGAAGTATGAGCCAGCATTTAAATCCTGAATATAAAAATAAAAAAAACCCCAAAAAACCTAGGCTGAGAGCAGTGAATGCAGTTTTAAAATTACCCTTAATAAGAATCTGCTATTCAAACATCTTGATTTAGCTAAAATTTTACAAACTTCAATTTTTCTGTGAATCACCATGGGCCCTTCCATTAACTCACATGGCCTGTTGAAGCCTGAGTGGGATGCAGCACTGAAGAAACACCATCCCTCTTCCTGTGATTTCTGAGGGATCCTTTCAGGACTAATAATAAGTGTCAGTAATTGTTTCTTACTCTATTTTACTACTGATATTATTTTCTTCTATTTAAGGTGCTAATTTTGTCTCGTGAGAGTGCAAAGATGAAGGGCAGAATCATGCCCCATATAAGCACAGTTTTTTGAGTGGGGTAATGATGGTTGTTACTGAAAAGTGTGTCCTGGCTCATGCTGCATAAAATGTATTAGGACTCTTCATTCTTGGACCAGGTACTGTCACTGCAACCTGCAGGAAGAAAGGAACAACTAAATAATATTATCAACAATTTTATAATTAATTATCATGTATTATTTATTATATAATAAATTATATATGATGCGTCTGAACAGTTATCCGTTAAGGCCCAATTAATCTGCAACATTCAAACACAAAATTCATGTCAGCAGGTAAAAAACTTATGCTGTACTATATTCCTGAATATAATATAAAATTATGATGGCAGAAATGGCATGTAAATTCTGCTGTAAAAAAAAAAAAAATCCAGTTAAATAGGTGCAAATAGTGTAAGTTGATAAATGCTTAGTTTAAGAAAAAAAAAAGATCTTAAAATTGCAGAACTGGTACTAACACAGCAAATGGGAGTCCTGTGTGGTTAGGGGGAAAAAGAGATAGAAACACCCAATATACATAAAAGTAATTTAAATTTAAACTTTATGTACTTAGAGTAAGCTGTTTGGGGACTGGAGAATATGCTTTTTCATGATAATCAGAAAATGTAGACAGCTAATTAACTTTTGTCCTCATGCTATGTTGAAAAAAGTAGAAAACAAAATTTTTGGAAGCTCTAGGGTCTTAGGTAATTAAAAACCATGCTATACCTCTCCAGTACCCTTTATAAGTAAAGATATAATATTGAATTCAAGAACTTGATAACTGAATCTATTAGAGAGCAGCAGCAATGTATTTTAGAGGCTTTCCTGTCAATAAATAGAATTATTAGGGTTTTTTTAATGGCCTCTTTCATAGTAAACTTACTCTAGATGCTGCTAGATATCTACTTAGCTTGTTTCCTATATTCCTAATCAGAAAAATGCATGCCACACCATGCTCTTCCTAATGTTTGATATATACAACATTATGGAGACTTGACACATCATCATCCATAGCAATGAACTTCCTAATTTTGATTCTTATACACAGGTCTGTTCAGTCTGTAAATGCAGTCTGTAAAGAAATTCTCTTTTTTATTGTCCCTTTTGTTTAATTTTAAAGTTATGAATATTGCTCTGCGAGGTGTTTACGAGACACTAATTTTGATTTTTTACAAATTCAAAAATCTTTGCTTTGGTGGACATTATATGGTTACATAAAAGAGAAATATTTTCAATTTTATTTTGTGAGTCAGATTATTGCTGTGGGGTCTTTTTGTTTTTTCTTCAGTTTAGTGTTAAATGACTTGTCTTGCTACTAGTTGATTTTTTTGTTTTATTTCTTCTTTAATCAGCTATTTGAACTCAATTCCCAGGGTATTTTTATAAAAGCCTTAACCACTATATCTAGGGTCTACTCACTAGACTGATGCTCTACATGTTTATGGATCATTGATGAATCTCCTGGTACCTTTGAAAAACAACCTGTAAACCAACATCTGTTTTTCATTGCTACCCTGTGAACTGAAAGCTGTGAGGATATGCATTTTGGGTTGGGTTGTAGCTCATTACTGCTTATTATGAGATACTGAAGAACAAACTTCTTCGAAGACTTGAGAGAATAATGTCATAGCTTTGTTTTCTTTCAGGCTCTGATGAAACGGTCATATCTAAGATTGAGAGGGGTGTTAAAATAACATCCAACCTTCAAAAAATTAAAACTAAAGCTGTGGATAGTAGTACTCCATGGATTCATTCCAAAATTAGTATCCCAGGTTTGTTATTACTTGGTGTTGCAAAGTTTGGGAGCAATAAAAATGCAACAACTGCTATATTTAATAGAGCCAGTTTACTGTGCCTGGATGCAATAGCTGCCTGTGTTCTGCTGTGGCCAGTGTAGAAATGGAAAGTTAACAACAGTTTTGGTTTTTTCTTCCATACTCTAAAAATGAAGTTTGTTGTGGCAAACTCAAGTTTATATTTTTCAGTGGGTGAGAAGTGGTGATTTTATTTTTTATGTCTATTGTAGCGCTGATATATCGAAAAAAGTAACAAAATCACTTAGTTTCACTGAATTTTATATATACAAATCTTCTAACATAATCTGTTCCTGTGAGATTTTGGTCAAAGTAAGTCTCCCTGGAATCTTTTCACTCTGCAGCTTTGATCACTTCTTGAGATTAGAAAGGTACCTTCTTCTCGAAAGAAAATATTCCTTAAAATTGATGTTTTCGTTTAAGTCTAGCAAATTCAGTTTCAGATATGCTGTCCAAATAATTTTCTTTATTATGTTTTCCTAGATAATAGATTCCCATATCTTTAAAAATTTTTAAGCCACTTTATTGAGGGTGTGAAATAATAGCTTTCTTCTTCTACTGGCAAAGATTTTGTCACAGAACAGAAGTAAAGAGTTTTGTATCTTCTTACTTTTTAAATATTTCTTTGCAAATAGCAGGTTTTTTTTGCTGGAACAAGTTCCCCAGGGAAATGGTCACAGCACCAAACCTGTCTGAGTTCAGGAAGTATTTGGACAATGGTCTCAGGCACATGGTGTGACATTTGGGGTATCTTTTGCAGGACTAGGAATTGCACTCAATGATCCCTGTGGGTCCCTTCCATCTCAGGATACTTTATGATTCTCTGCAATCTTCATTGTCCTTTGCCTCATCTGCAGAATGCAACTCATTGTGTCTATATAGGATATTGGTTACACTTTTGTAGATGACTTATTGATACATCCTAGGAATTTTTGGAACAATGAGTTTATACTTCACTGAATTACTCTTTTTGCCATCTTGCTATCAGTAAAGTGTTAAAATTTTGATGCTAAGTATCTGCAGCACTAGGGGGCAATTCTAACACCACCATCAGTGTGCTTTTCCACTTCAAGAAATTTAGAAAATGAGTATGCTTACAGAGCTGTAAAATACTCATCTCTGCTCAATTTCACTTTGCTTTGACCCTAGAAGGCAGATTTTCTGCCAGAGTTCCCAGACTGCAAAGTTAAATTCCAATTAGAAGATATGCTTATATAGTAAGGCAATTATCTTGAATATTTCAAAGAGCAAGTTTCAATTTCTGGTGCCCAGGAGGGTATTTCTTGGTCTGTGTGTATTGATTTTTCTCAATATTCAGGTATATTAATATTTAAGGTAATTCTCCTTTGGCACTTCAAAAGGAAGTCTGAACTGTCAGAAATGTCTGTATTGTATGGCTGGTAAATACAGCTCAGTTCTTTTCTGTATGGTATGAACTCCTAAGTAACAGGTCTGCTTTAGACACACCAAGTCTTTGGTGGTGTGTTGTGGACACCATAAAAAACCTAGACACAGAAACTGTCACATGCTCTAGCAGTCCTAACTTAGGTGACTTCTCATGGTGCTGATGTTTTTTTTCCAGTTGCCACCTATTTTTGGAGACTCGGTTTTAAGAATGTATTCCATAAGTAGTTTATTAATGGTGTAGTGCAAAAATGAAATGTGGTGCAGCAGTATGTGTTTATTTGGCTGCAACATAAAAGGATAACTTAAATTATCATCAGTGTAAGTGAGGCTACATATTTTATACCAAGAATGATACCCCAAATAACTGCTCACATTTTACAACATGATGAAGAAAGGTATTTCCTTACTATTAAGAAAACTTTAAGATTTTTATGAAGCTTTACTCTGTGTACATGTGTCTTAAGGATGTGAAAGATAATCCTGTTTAATTAAGGCTTTACCTTAACTCCAATTGTGTTGGACTTTGAACATATAACAAAATTCAGAAATTATCAGACTCTGTGGACACAGAGTCTTCATGTTCAACTTAAGAACTTTGTTTCACCTTAAGGTAGGTGCCAACCTTCTACTTTAGAATAAGAGAGATCAGACAAAATAGTTCTCTAACTCTCCAGTACCATCTCTCCATTCTGAACATCCTCATCTTTTAAGTTCTGCCAACTTGCTTCCAGTCATGTGCAAGTGAAACAAACAGGAATATGGTCTCTTACTCAAGGTCCTGGAGGTGGCTGGGAGACTTCCTGGGTGATGGGACGGCACAAGGAGCCAGGCTGTCCTGGGAGAAGGAGGAGTAGTTGGCCTAAAGGAAGGCCAAGAAGTGCCCTCGGGGGGTCCCATGTTGTTTCGGGAGCTGGACCTATTAATAGATAGTCATGGCACTCAGTACTGAGCAATGTGCAAGGTCTAACATGTAGATCCTGAGGCCAGTAAGTAGCTAGATCACCTCTTCAGAGATTTGTCCCAAGTAATTAAGAGTGGAGGGAATCTATTCACCCACCATTCAATCTTAATTAATAGGATTACTAATTAAAAAAGGATTTTCTGCTTTTCCCATAATGTAGAACTAAAAATTGTTTTTTAAAAAAAAAAAAAGTCTAAAATAAGGAGGTCAAGTCTCTACTGATCTGAATTAAAAATCATTGGAATTAGATCTTAAAATAAAAACACTAAAAGAAGGAGGTCATGTCTCTACTGTTCTTATTTAAAAAAAGAAAAGTAGAAAAATATTGCTGGCTAAACAAAGTTATTAATAGAAATAGGAAGAGAAGAAGGCACTTCAGGCCCCATTTCTCAGTGGTATTTAAATATCTAGTTCTCACTAAAATTCTGTGAGTGTTTTGCACCAATATAAAACACCAAAGAGGATGTGGACAATATTCTTCAAATCAATTAGTATTTTTATGTTCCTTCTTCCTAAGACTTTCTTTAGTAGAATGTAAACATTTTTAATTTTATTCTCATTCTGTAGCACCCAGAAGACTAATATTTTCTCATGCTTTTGTATGCCTCTAGACAAACAAAAAAACATCCCAAAATTATTCCCAAACTTCTTTTTTCAGCTAGAAAACTGTAACATGTTGCAGATCTTTTTTCAACTCTAGAACAATATTCACTCAAATTCAATCTTTTTATAGGAGGATGATAGCAACTAGTGCAAGTGGATACCTGAAAATATTTTCCTTTTATTTATTTTTCCACTCCCTTTACAATGTGACTTATTTTAAAAAATATTTGGGTTTTTTGAGATAGGAAAGAAATGAATTGCACTAATGCTTTTTCTCAAAACGCAATGAAAATACATTCACATTTCTCTCCTGGAAATAAGGGATGCCGAAACCCTTTCACAGCAGGTTTAAGTTATGATTTTTTCTTGAACCTCAATTCTTTGTGGAGTATTCTGGAATCAGAAAAATAATAATGTAACATATTGTGAGAGCCTGTAATCAACAGGTCAAAGAACCACCTGTAATAACAAGATTTAGACTTGACATAAGCATTGTTTTGTCAGATAAACAGAGAACTTTCTGAGAAGAAAATCCAGCTTGATCTTCTTTATTATTACTGATCTTTCATTAACACATAGGAAGACTTCTTACCATTTTAAAAGCTGAAAGAAACAGCAAATAATTTTTTGTTGTACTTGAATGGAATGCCTATAATAACCAAATTACCTAAAACAAATTTGACTAATTCCACTTTACTATGCTTTTGAACAGCAAAAGATAATGTGTGGTACAGCCTTGGGTAACTGTCAACAGTGCTTTTCTTGTTTTTTCACTGTATTCTTCTGTTTCTGCATATTTCACACTTGATTGTAGCAAAGGGTGAGATTATAAATCATTAAAAAGTTGTTCTGGACTCTCACCTTCCAATAGCAACTTGCTGGAGTTGAACAGGGGAAATAAAAGGATCTATGAGGTGGCTTTTATTTATTTGCTTCATAAAACATAATCTGTATTTCGATGAACCAGTCAGTTCGTAGCAGAATGAGCAATGAATGTAAGAGTTCTTAGAACAAATGAAGCTGAAATTACAGGGCCACAGAATTTCCATCCATGCAAATAAATGACATCAATATGTTTAATGTTTAATCACACATGACATTAAATTGCACAAGATAAAAATTTGAAGATATCAAATGATCTCTCCTACACTCACTACTGCTCCCACAAATGGGTCATTCCTCTGCCTACACAAAATCTTCCATTGCATTTTCTGGCCAGTAGAAGAGCAGGAAAGGGAAGATTAGTGAAAGAAACGTCAAGCTGATTGCAGTTCCAATAGGGTGTTGAGAAGGGCATTGAGAAGCTCTTTTGTATTCTCAGTCGTGTCCTGAATCTGTTAATTCCTCTCTCTCCCTCTCTCACATACACTCATATTGGCTGTTCATACCCAGAATTCGCTGTCTGATATGACTGAATTTTTAATTAACCTTTTGCCCATTTTCCATTATTATCTGTCTTTAGGGTAGACTTGAAGCTTCTTCTAGTTAGGGTAGAAGACTAGATGTACACATGTCCAAGTAATAGAGAAAAAGCAGAAGTACTTATCCAACATATTGGTTAATTTAGCTTGATTCTGTGTTTGTGCAGGAGAAATGAATGTCTGGCCCTAAATTCTTTGAATACATTTCTATGTAGAGTTGAGTTATAGAACCCATTTAATGACAGAATAAATGTGTCTGTTTTATTCTCCACAACAAAACAGTTATGGTAGTTACAATTCTTAAAAAGGCATCAGTTTGTTGTACTGTGTTTATTCTCTGTGCCTGAGAAAAACTAATGACAATGAAGTCATCAAGCCCACATAAAATACCCCAGGCACAGTATTTGTCATTTGTTATTTTTTTCTTCTAACGCTTTGCAATGAGTGATGAAATGGTTTGAAATAACACAAAAGAGGGCTCTGAATTATCTAAAACTGTCTACTGCAGTTGGGGCTTAGTATTTAAAATTACCTCTTGAATCACTGGAGGCATTAAATGGGGTGCAAATGCATTTCGTGTGCCTATAATTCTCATAAAGAAAATGTTAGAAGTAAAGCTGAGGTGGTTTGGTAACTGCTTGGGAATCTGAAGGATTAAGGAGAAGATAATTTCTTGCATTATTTATCAAGTGTAAAATTGTGGAGAAAATCTTACCCTGCAAAAAGGAATTGCATAGAGTGTTTTTAAATAGCAGTAAGAAAGTGGTTTTGAAATGAAATGTTGATGCTACTCAGGAGATTATTTTTTAATGGAGAGAGTATTATTTTATGAATCTGTTTTCTTTTTGTTCTAAATTGATTTAATTACATTGTGATTTTGTGTTCTTTTGCACTGAGTAAATTTCTCAAGGCCTTTAATTGCTGAGTAGAACGACTTCTATGTGGCACGAAGAAATGGGCGTGTTAAATTTTCAGACTATTGATTTGCCAGTAAGATCATGAAAGGAATGCATGTTTTTATCACCATGCTTTTAAAATTCTGGGTCCCCTCACTGTAGTTTTCAAGTGCATGCTATCAATTATTTTTTACTTGAATATACTCTGCCCTCAAGCAAAAGCTACTGAACCAGCAAACCTCTCAATTACTCTGCCGGCTGCACCCCAGTTCCTTCTGTAGATTTGCTGAAGTGTCTGCAGCGTGGGTCTCTGTGGCTATAGGACTGCTGTGTCCTGCTGCTTCTCGGCAGGGAGCCATGATTCTGTCTAAAGCTGTAGGAGCCACTCAGACGCCATTCTGCTGAATCCTAAAATCAAAGAGGAATGCAGGTGCTGTGTGTGTAGGTGGGAGGTGTACACACAACAAAGGAAAAACAATGGTGAAAAAACAAGGCTAAACTTCTGAGGGTGCTTTCTTGTACACGGCCCTCATTAACAGGTGATGTTTCTTCAAGTATAGTATTTAATTTTAGATAGACAAAATAAATTCATCTTTATTTTTATTATTTATTTTGCTAACCTTCTCTGAATATTATTACTGGTATGTAATTCATACATCACAACAAAATGGGCTGCCACAAAAAATAGAAATCAAGAATTTGCTTTTGTTATCTTGTCAAATCTCTCCTTCATCCTGAAGATTAAAAAGAAAAAAGGGAAAGCCTTATGATTTTTATTTTGGCATTCTGCTTCTTGTACCTTCCCACATTTTGTTGTTTCTGGAAGGTAATACACTGTGTATGCATTAAGAAATTATTCAGGGAGACGCATATCTTCATTTGTTATTAAATTATTTTTTTGTCCAGTTCTATCTAATATTTTTGCTGGGAAATACATAGCTTTAGTGGGTTTCGTATTATTTAATTGTTTTAAATCAGAATCTTTAGACTATTAATATTGATCTCCTAATTCCCAAGCAGTAATTTCTGTGGGTGGGAGAATCCACTGAATCCCTGGTTCTGCTTTCAGCAACAGTTGTAAAAATGGTGTCAAAACATAGAGGTAAAGCAAGGAAGTTGAAGGATGGAAGTTTAAGGTGTGATACGGTATTATAAAAATTGCAATAACACATTTCATACGTGCCACAGCATGGTGTTCCTTTTCCTTTTTCTGTGCTATCACCTCTAAAAAAAGTGACATTTGGTACTAAGCATCACAGCTTAGGAAATAGCATAGTTCACTGAGGGTTTTTGTATTTTTTTTTTCTTTCTTTCCTTAATTTTTATTGTAGTTATTTACTTTTGCTGGTCTATAAAACTTGCACATGTCCAATTAACAGAGGCAGAACAGAAGTACATATTTGTATTGTGACAAGCTCTGTGTCCAAAGAGACCTCCCCTATCCAAAGAACTGATAAGAGATTGGATCTTTTCAGATGGCAAATCACTCTGTTGAGAATATTGTGTGATAATATTTACACTGAGAACTTGCTTCCTGAAGAGCCACGGGACTGCAAAATCCCTCCTGTACTCAGGTGTCATGTATTTCCTGACTTAACAATGTGATTTCCTGGATTTAGAAGTAGCTGCTGACAGATATGTGGAGAAAGTTGCTTTGGCAGGGCAAAGCAGTCACCAATTTATTTACTACTGGAGCTAAAAAATGTAAATTTATTTTATGCTAAGAAAAAGAACCCTCTAGTTAAAAAATTATGTGAAACTACTTGTTTTGCCGCTGAGGAAAGAAATTGTTTTGCGATGTATATAGCATAACTATTTTGAATTTTTCTGAATTATTTTAAAAAATTTCAGAAAATATTAAAGAGGGTTGGGTCATTTCTAAAATAAGATGTTTTCTAACAGCTAGTATGGCACAATGGAATTCTGTACAGAGAAGGGAATTTTAAGGACTTTATAGGAAATTTTTTTTTTTAAATTCTATTTTTCTGCCTGCTGTTCTGACTTGTTTACCGTTGTAGGCCCTTTAAGATGTATCCTGTAGGAGCTCATATTAAATATGATGTTCAAAAGAATTACTTAGAAGTTGTAGTTTTTTATGGAAAACTTATTAGTTATTTATTAATGGAACTGTAAGCGCAGATATGTGGATGCATGGAAATATGGACAAGTACCTGAATTCTCACTAGTATGAAACAGCAAAGTGTGATTATGTGAAGTATCATATGTATACTGTTTTCATATTTTTGTCAGATAATGTTTCCAGGTACTTGTTCTTGTCACCGTCAATATAAGATCTGTACAATGTTGTCAGTTATGCCTTATTTTCTTAGCATAGAATAATCTTAATTTGTCATCTAGCAGTGTTGTTCAGAAAAACTTTCCAAGTGACAAATATTTAAATGACTGTATAACTTGTTTATTTTAAATACTAAGCTTATTTACCCCACGTCTCAAGCTATTGGATTCAATGTTTGTAAGGTTTAGACAACCCTTGGAGAATTCTAAGACTGCACATTCTTCATGAAAATGTATGTTGTTAGCTTTATTACTGCTTAATTAACTAATGATTTGTTAATAGAAGGAAATTATTAATGCTTTCTCAGAGGACTGAAAAAGTGCTCTAGCCAATTATTCTGAATTTAGTAACTATAGGTGATGACAGAATAAAAATCAGTGCTCCCAAATGGATTTTTATTACTTGGGCAAAATTGAAAAGCTGTAATTAATTATACTTTTTTATTAGTAATGCAACATACATATGTGAATTATAAGTTGATAAAAACCTTTATAAGCCTTGGATGTCTTATCCTGTAGCCTTGCCAGAACCATACCAAAAAAAGGCAGGGGAAAATATTTTGGTTTTTTTTAGTAACATAATACTGGAACATCTTTCCCTTTATTCCTATTTACATTTAAGCTCAGGGTGGTGGCACCTCGGATCCATAGAGTCCAAGGACCTTCTGGTGGCATCCTAGGACTCACAATGTTGTGTTGGTGAAATGTTGCCTTCCCTCTGGAGGAGAACTTACTTTGGGAACAAAGCAGTTTTAGTGGCATTCTGGTTTTGAAATTTCCATTTCCACTGTGGAAATCTTTTTGAGTTGAATGGGACAGTTGGCTACCACGGAATGATGGTGTAGGGTCTCATGATGTCCCCCCCTAGGGTGCAGCCCCCACTGACTGTTATACCTTTTTCAGTTTCGGATAATAAAAAAAATATAAATTCTTGTCATCACCAAAAACCTAATGTCTTTCATTTAGCTTGAGTAAGAATCTCTGTAAAATTCAAGAATTGGAAGAAACCATTGGAGCAGTCTAAGAATTTGCTTTAATTAAATGTAGTCCTAATTTTTAGTATGTAAAAATGAACTAGTCAGCCTTTAGATACCAATGATTTTTTGTATCCTGATTTCTCCCTTTCATCTGCTCCTACCCAAAATATAATTTTCATATTTTCTTTAGGCTGTAGCTTTTTCTTTCCCAGATACTTTTTAGTGGACATTTTTGTAAGATACTCTGTGTTTTTGAGATGAAAATATTAGAAGCAAACTTTTTAAATTTCAGTTAAAGGCATGACTTTGATTTTTACCACAAGATTCATATTTTCCAGTTCCAAACAGAAAGCTTATCAAAGTATCAATGGCACCAAGAAAAGGTTCTGCTCAGTTTACCTCAGCAAGAAATGCTGCTCAATACTATCACTACTATGATTTTAAAAGTATTTGACATTTCCTTTGCAGCTGTATCATATCTTTAGCTGTTACATATCCAACAGACAAAGTCTGCAAAAGTACACTGAGACTTCGTTCCAACTACCCCAAAGTCTTCATTTTAAGAGTGATTTTGCAATTTTTTTTTAATGTGGGTTAATACATACAACTGCATAGAAAATAAATTTCAATATACATGCAAAAGTAATGTTTTTTTCATGCTTTAGTAATGTTTATGGCAGTATAAGAGCTATTTTAAGATGAGATTCAATGTGATAAGCGGGAGGAAGAAAGGGAAAAAAGATGTTAATGTGAACACCTCATGGCTAAAAAGGATAATATTATGAATAAATATTGTAAAAGATTTATGATTCAAAAATGGGAACTTTCAAATGAAAAACAAATCTAAAAAAGCTCCCAGCTCTCAATTTATGAAAGCTCTGCAGGACTGGAATTTAAAGGTATTGAAACCATATTAAAGATCACTGTTCCCTTCCTGCAACTTTTAAATATGCCTATTTGAGGACTGCCTCCATCCTTCAGTTTATGTGTGCAACAAAACGTTAACATTTTTTTCCCCCAGGTCATCACTGAGATGGGGAATCTAATTTTACTGGAAGATGTTCTGAGACTCCCATGCAATACTATGAAATGGATATATATGTTATCACTGGGCTTCCACCATGTCCCCAAGGCAGACATCTGACATGCACTGTGTATCCCTTATCTGCATTACAGGTTTCTGTTGCATATTCTACTCTTGCTTCATGTTTGGAATTCCTAGGAATCTGCAGAGCTGATCACATTTCTGCCCTAAATGTGAGTGTTCCTGAATTCAAATAAATAATGGTAAAGGAGACTAAAACTGAAAGTTAATTTAATTCAATACAACAGCAGGTTACATAGACTGTCATATTTCTCCGTCACTATTGCAATATTTTACTGAAGCTGAGCCATGTGCACTTGACACACAGATTTATGTCAATTAAAATGTATTCCAAAACAGGTGTGAGAAACACCAAGGGAAGATTTAATAAATGTGCAAGTAAGAGCCTAGATATTCCTGTTGGGTTTCTCTCTTTCTTCCTCTCTCTCTCTTTCCCTTTTTCCCCCTTTTTCTCTTCTTCTCTTTCATTCTCTTTTTCTTTTTCTCTCACTCTCTTTCTCTTCTCTAGAGCTGTGCCAACTGCCTAATTTTAATATCAAGTGGAAACTCAAGGAACTGGAAATGGATGTTGGTGGGAAATAATGAATAAAATCTTAAATATTTCTATATTTTTATTCCTTGGAAATAAAGCTAGCAATCAAAACTAGCTAAAAGATTTTCAACATGGTGAAAATGAGTCTGCAGATGTAGAGAGTATTACGACTGCAGTGGCCAACCAACTACTTTTGAAATATTATTTCTTTGGGTGAATTGCCCTAAGACTTGTGTTTTAATTGTGCTGAAGTCATTACCTTGAAATATTTTGGCTAAAATATTTTTGATACGGCAACATTTATGTGTAATACAGCAATAACTAGGTTCAACTGTACTGGTGAGCAAGATATTGAACGAGTTCAGGAGTAATAGATGCTGTTGTGTCTTGACAAGCATTACTTGAATGATTTTTGTATCAAAGACATTTTAAAATTTTCTTTCTGGCTTGATGTCTTTCACCCTTGTGTAAAGCTTTCATGTTTTGTGTGTTTGACCAAATGTACCTGACTGAAAACAGAAGCCTTGACACTCCCTTAATAATCATAGCCATCTATTAGGTTGAATTGCAAGCAGCAAAGGGTAAGTGCAATGGGAATTTATTTCTTAACAATGATACACCTTTCTGAAAGGAAGAATTGTGTCAACAGCTACTGTTATTAGTCATGTTCTCAGCTCAGCAATGTTCTCTGTGGAGCCTTGAACAGTGCTTGCTTTTTAGCAGCAAATGGGGCAGTTCTTCACCAAGAGAATGTCTCTAAATCATTCAAAAGGCCTATTATCTCTGTAACAGCATATATGGATAACACCTGCTAATGACTGTGCCTATCCTGTTGAGTGTGTTTTCCAAATTTTCACAATGTTAGAAAGGAAGGAAACAAATCCACGCTTTTTACTTGAAGCTAAAATGTTTAAGGATGATTGAATAGATACTCTCTCTGTTAATGTAGTTTTCTCCCTCAATATGTAATTGAATGGGCAGGTATGAATGCAGCATAGATAAAACAAAAAACTTTGGATTAAGAGGATCAACGTTAAAATTATATCAACTTTAAAATTATATTTTAATTTCAGCACTAGTCTAAGTGATGAGAACTTAAGCTGAGCGTGTTTGTGGAAGTCACTTTGAAGGCTCTGGTACCTCATCTGTATTCCTTTTAGTATCCAAGCTAGGATGGTTAAAGTTAGCTTGGGATTGCAGTAATACAGATTTGCATCTTTGGAACATATCCCAGATGTTAACTTTGATTTTTGGCATTCAGATTTCAGCATCCGAGAAACAGACTATACAGAAATTCTATTTTTCTCTAAGAAACAATCAAGAATTCAAAATACTCAAATCAAATGCTTTTTAAATCTCTAAAAAAACAATGTCCTATTAGATGATGATATTTTAAATTTCATCTGGAGTAATTTNNTTTTTTTTTTTTTTTTATGCTTAAGGCACAGGACTACACTAATATTTTTCAGTGCTGACACTGAATAATACTGCTGGGTATTATAAATATTTACAGGGCTACAAGTGATGAATTGAGAAAAAAAAGAGATTTAAAAAAAATATTTCTTCATACCACAACTAGGAACGTATCTTTGAAAACTTAAGAAGAAGTGAGCATTTTTCACCCTATGGAACCTTTTACAGATTCCAGCACAATAGATGAGCAAGGTCATGCAGTCATGAACAGAAGTTGAAATAAAATTCTAGATACAAGCATGAGAGTTTGGACAGAACATACATATTTTGAAAGGTAAGATTTTCACATATAACAACAATATTCAATAGTTTCTTGACTATTATAACATTTGTTAAGTACTAGGCTAAGTCATTAGCAATAACTTAAAATATCAGAATGTTTATCGCTAGTAGCCGGGTAAAGAATATTGCAACTAATACAGCTCTCTCGCAACTGAACACTTTAGAAACTTGTCTTTGATTTTGCATAGTAGTGTAACCTGTATTACTTTTCTTCCCCATATTTGTCATGCCGGCTCTTAACCAAAGCTGAACTAATTTTCACAGGTTCAGATTCCTCCCAGCTGGTGAAACTTTTGCAGTGCCTATTCAAACTGAGAAAATTATCTCTGCTAGTAATGTATATTCAGACTGCAGTTAAACATCTTCCTAAATATCAATACTATTAAGTGATTAAAAATTCAATAATGCAAAGATCTCTTTAAAATTCTTGTGATTACCTCTTTATTATGCAGCTGTAATAAAAGACTTAAGACAGATTATATCTTTATTTATTTCAATAAACTCACAATTAATAATTGCAGTACTCTGTTGCTATAGTCACCATTAAATGAGACTGAAAGCAACCTGTCAAAGACCAATTTACTGCAATCCTGGCTGTATTAATTCTGCACTTAAAAACCAACACTGAATTTTGAACTTATGTTATCTTAGAGAAAGATACCTAGTCTCTAATCCTCTAAGTGTTTAGGAAATTGAACAATTCTTGAGGGATTGAGTGTATAAATATTCTTATGGCCTGAACAAAAGGAAAAGTAATACTTTGTCCTCTGCCTTCCCAATGTGAGCAAGTGGTTACTGAGGTTCAGACTTCTAATTATGTTTCAAACTTGGAGTTAAATTCAGGTTCACTTTGATCCCATTTAAGTCATATAACTATGCCTTGGCTTCAGAAGTACTACAGACTGTCTGGGCAAGATTTCCAACTGTGTTTAAAAATAACATTTAGTAGTGCTGGCCAAAAATCCCAGTTTCTGTCTCCTTAGAACTTGATAGTCTTGCATTTTGATGTGACAAATGCTATGCTTTTGTCCCTGAATGATCTGAAGGGCAGCTAGATGTGCTATCAACAGAGTACAACTCAGTTGAGCCCAAAACTCACAAATATTTGATTGTGTACAACATTACAGCCTTCCAGTATATTTTGTGACCAGGAGAGGATGTTGACAGGGTGAGTAAAATGCTGAAAATTAATAAGCTGTAATTCACAAGCCTCATTATGAGTTTTTGGTTTTGATTTTTTCTTCTTTTTTTAGGTACCATTGGCAAGAATAAACAGTATCATTGGGAACGGGGTGGTTGCATGTCATCACAAATAGTCATGTGCCTTTCTTTTCTTTCCTTTCCTTTTCCATAGAACAATTTCAAATTTTCTTCCCTCCTTTCAAACGAGGACATCAGCCTCCTGCTTTCACCCTCCTCACTTTCCAGCCCCCTAACATGCCCCCTTTTATCATAGTCCCACTTTATTTTCTTGTTCTTTTCCCCATTTACCCAGTGCCCTCCTGCATTAACCTTTCCAAGAGTGATGTTCACTGTCCTGTTTTGCTTCTCTTTCTTCAGCAGTTGTTACCAATGGCATTTATAGAGCAGGGACTATGGAAAGAACAGCCTTGGGAAGGACTGAAAGAGTTATCTGACTCTGACAAGTGGTGAAAGAATTGAAAGAATAATCTGAAGTTGTTTACAGTCAGAATACTGAGAAAAAATACAGCTTTCATTAAGTTTGACCATGTTCCAAAATGTTCAAAACTGGGGTAAAACAGCGGTATCTACAAAATACCAGCAGCCTCTATTAATGACTTATGATGAATGTTTCAACATTTTGGCTCTGAAGCACCAAAAGAGGCCAGGCACTTTTGATTGCAAAGCACTGGAATATTTCAAGCAATATCTTTTTCAAGCACTTGCTTCTCGTTGATATATTTTAATGGAAAGAAGATTTATGCAAAAGCCATGATATTCTTTCAGGAAAAAATATCTGCATTTATACTCTGCTGTCAGGCTGCTCAAATACTTAGAAAACCCACTAAAGTAGGGCAATAACAATGAAAAGTAGCCAGGTACAGCCTGTGCAGATCAAGATTATAGAAATTCTTAGTTTATTTAGTTAATTTTTGGAGAGAGTTGTTGATTCAAGAAAAAGATCGCTACATAAAGAAGAAGAAAAAGAAAATGAATAATAACAAACAAGGGATTTTGAATATTCACATTCATTGTGAGAACAGCTAAGTTGTACAAAACAAAGGAAGAGAGGGAAGTCAGGTAAATGCTAATAAATTCAATGGGCTTTTTTATGACTCAGAAGTGCTCTGAGGAACACTAAATTGGTTGAGACTGTTAATTGGCTTTTTAATGACATTTCAAAAAATATAAAAATTATAATCATGTTGGTTTTTATAGGAAAAAGATCTAAGCACAAAATATTTAAAAAATTTAAAACAACTGAAGTGTGATGTTTGGGTTTAAAAATCAAACCATGTACTAAAAATGTGGAAAAATAGAAAGGAAAGACAGTGATATTATTTGCTCTATTAAAAGTGAAAAATTAAGGGAAGATAATTAAAAAAACTGGAATGATAGAAAATAATAGAAATAACAAAGCAAGTAAAATGTTACCTTGTTCCTTGATCTGAAAACCTCTTCAGTTTTACAGATGATATTTGATTTGTGATACTGAAGCAGTGCAGTTTTGTTTCATTTTTTTCTTTCTCCCCCATTATCTGATGATGTCTATTTGTCAGATTTCTGTGATTTTCTTTTCTGCCTCATTTTTTGTTTCATTATTTTTATTTCTGATTTCTGCTTATGTTTCTTTTATATCAAGGAATGTGATTTTATATATATTTCTGGATCTATTTCTATTGTTATATGTATTTCTGGAACTATTTTCTAAATGCACAATATTTCTCTAGATACCCATATACAGACCACATACATACATACATAAATTTTTCCATATACAGTTTCTCTGTATTTGTAGACCATAATGTAATATTATATATGGAGATTAAATGTTATTGTGTATATAGATATAATTCTCCTATATATATATTGCATACACAGATATTTCAGCTGTAATTTGCAGTCATTTATGCAACCATATTTTACCCTGATCTGGCACTCTTGTCCTTGTTCTGAGACATTTCCAGGGCCACTATTTCCAATGAGTTACAATAAAACTGATATTTAGCTAGATTGTTGTAGCATTTTCTTAGCCAAATTGACATTGTGATGTTTCTGTAGGTATCAAGTGTGTAATGATGTTAAAGACAGATTAAAGTTTGTCACATGCATTTGCACCACTGTGATTTATTTGCTTCTCTATATTATTTGTAACTCCTTGGTCAAGAGATGGGAAATATGTTTCATTCAAAAACTGCTAATTGATTTCTTAGTCTAATTCTGGACAGGAGAGTCCCGAATTCACATAGGTATTTAAAAAAATGTCTGGATTTATATGCATTAACATTTTTTTTTTTGTTACTCTACAAATTTAGTTATCCCTAGGACATATTTGAGAACAATGAGGCTAGAATAGAGTATGAACTCAGAAGTGACAGATCAATAATTTATTTATGGCCTAATTGCAGGCACAAGCCGGGGCCCTGCTGTGGAAGGGCAGCACGAAGAAAAGCAGGCACTAATGGCCTTTGCCACCTGCTTTGCAGAATGCGTGCTGGGGCTGTCAATCAGCTCTCCACATGGACCAGCCCAAAAAAGTCACCTGACTAAATTTCATCTGGTGGTTTTAGAAAACCTGCTGTGAGATTCTGTTCTTGAATGACAGAAATGAAAACAGGACCCAGGGCATAAGCAGAAAGCAAACTGTATCCCTTGGCTTTTCTAGCTGCTTCTTCCATTGACCTTTTGGGGAAACCTTCAGGTAACTAATATTTTTAGAAGTCTTAATTCCTATGAAAGAAGAAGAGGTTTGCAATTGTTTTTGTTATAGAAACAAAGTTGTTATGCACAGAACTAGCTTGTGGTTTAGCCATGTTATCCATTAAAAAAAAAATCCTCACCTAGAGAAATACATTCATATTTTTAATAAAAATGGCAATATTTCACCTTTTAAAAAGCCTTCACGTCACTTTCACTTCACGTCACTATCACTTTTAAAGGTGATAAACACTAAAAAATAATAAAAGTCTAATCCTTGCTATTGTACAATTATTCTATTTACTATAATATAAACATGTTAGAAACATAATTTTCCCTTACAAGCCTGAACTGAAATTGAGGAGGTTTATTCAGAGGGTTACCCATTCTGTGAAGTACTTTTGTCCTTGAATATGGCATGGTTTAATGCCAGTCTTGCCCCAACAGGCCTCTTTGATCTTTATTCTATTCATGATAAAACTGTGTACTCAATATATTGATTTTTTTGTTTGGAAAATAAAAGCCATTGCTCATGTTGGATTTTGAGTTGGTTCTTTTACCTGTGCTTTAACAAATAAGAAAGGGACCTTGACAAAATTTTTGTGATTCATATACATTGCAATGCACACCATTTCCATGAGTGTATTTTGGAATACAGTCTTACACCTCCCAGTTAGAAGTACTAGGCAGTGTATTTGTTGTAGGCAATGTGGTTCCCTTGATTTTGAGGGGGCCTCACTGGAAAAGCACACCAGCTATCTATGAAATGTTCATTACCACATAAACCTTTTCTCTGACTGACTCTAATTTTATTACTCCTGAAAGGCTGAACTACACCAATAACCAATGTAAACAACAATGATTTTCAACAATTTCTCTTTCCTCTAGAAACGAGGTTGGACTCACAGGGACAGTGCTCACCCATCTTCTATTTCTTATTAGTCTTATTTCTGTTTTACTCATTATCATATTCCATTAAAGAATGGTATATTTTAGTTGTCATTTAGTAATGCACCAGCATCCTGCATGAGGCCTTTTTTTTTTTATTATTCTTTTTCCTTTGTCACCAAGGGAATGTAAAATGAAGGGCCTTGTTTTGATAGAGCTTTTTCACTTACTGTTTTCCTTTGGCAGATGTGATTTATGTATCTGTAGCCTGCATGGTATATGAGGTGGCAATTCAAGGGAATGAGCCTTGCACTTGGAATATGGTTTGTACTGTCTTAACTGTAATAGGGGAATTCATTCTGTTGTCTTGGCCCTATTCTTGAGAAATTCTATCTTTTCTGCTTGAAAGGACTGTTATGTTCGAAGAGCCGAGTTATTAGTCATAGGCTCATGAGATTTTTAGCATATTTGTTTTTCTCCTGCTCAGGATTATGGAAAAGTAAACCTTTGCGGATATTTTCTGGTATATACATAATCAATATTCTGAAATGAACAAAAAATGTCAGTTAATTTTTTTTTTACAGTGAAAAGAACTTTTTTACCTTAACTTGGAAAATCACTGGGCTGAACCAACACATGCAGAAGTGAAACACTTGAGAACAAGTTCATCCGTATGTATGTTTACATTGTATGTTTACTTTAAGTAAAGCATATATTCACCTTCCAAATATCAAAGGGGGCAGAATGGTGTTATCTATGTTATTGCAGATGTGCATTCAAACTGTATTAAATACAGATATGTATTTCTTGCTATTTGGGGAGTCCTTAGGTATTACACACCAGACTTAACAGAAGTTAGGTTGCTGCAGTTATCTAGTGCAGCATTTTGTGCATTGCCTCTTGCTCCTTTGTCTTTTCCTGGTTTAGGCTCCTCTTTGGATTATACAGCCCAAACTACCAGGGTGATACAAGCAAGCTGAAATATGGTCTGGTGCTCCAGGTTTCACCTCTAATATGTTCTGATTTTATAATGCGACACAAGATTTCAGGGAAGGCACTTCCAGAGAGTAAAAGTTACGAATTGGGCATGAAAAGTGCCGCAGAGTTTGGAACTGTAAAAAAAAAGAAAAAAAAGTAATCTGTGAATGTAGGTGCTCTTGAACAATTATTAACTTTAATAGTGTCCTGATGGTCGTGTGTTTACTGATAGTCTGTATTTGTGTCTATACAAGACAACTGAAATAATTATAAAATCACATCTGTTTTGCAGCATGTCCTGGTTGGATTTTTCAGCTCTTTAAGCGCTTGTCATATCATAGACAACTTACATGTGTAATTTAATAACATTTCAAATAGTAGAAGTTATATTTGGGACTATAGTTATTTCTTTTATAGGAATTTGGAAGTTTTATAATAAAGAGTATAAGGAAAAACTTAATTTTCACAGCAAATGTATAAATGAATGTACTTTATTAAAAGCCCGAAAATTCTTTCTACCCCAAACTTTTCCATTTTCCTAATTCTCTATAACCTTATTTTTAGGGGGATTTTTTCCCTCCCATTGTCTATATCAATAAAAGTAGCATCTAGTTTAAAGAAGATATAAAGTACCATTTACAAAACTATGTTATGCACTCAAGCAGCTTTAGGTACCCAGATTTCTTCTGTCAGATTCACAGATTTCACACTGTGATTTAAAGTACATTTTCTGCAATTTTGGCCTTGAGCAATAGTAAAAGTAAGTTCAATGTAAACAGAAATCTTCCCCAGATGGATTATGCAGAATTGCCAAAGGGATGTGGCTGCAAAAGCAACATCCCTTCAGGTAATTTTTGAGAGCTTTGTAGAGAATAAAATGTTTGCTACATCATTTACTTTTAACAACAGAAGCAGAGAGTGTAGGACTGGATAGGCCTTTTAACTCACAGAGCCCTGTACCTTTTTCTGCTGCAAATGTATTAGAAATGTATTATAAGTTAGTTGGCTGTATTTGTGAGACCTGAGTCACAGCACACTTTCCTTTGGTTACAGGTAAGCAGCTTGGTGGCTTTTTGAAGATGTAATGCTCTAATGAAACACCCTGGAAACAGATGAACAGACTTGCACAACAACCCCTCCTTCTGCCAAGCACATGAGAAATTGCACACGACTTTGGAGAGTTCAGTAGGCTTTGATGCTTGGGAAACAGCACCAAGTGGACTGGATCCCACCACATTATATATCACAGAATCACCAGGTTGGAAGAGACCTTCAAGATCATCGAGTCCAACCTCTGTCCTAACACCTCAACTAAACTAAACCATGGCACTGAGTGCCACATCCAATCTCTTTTTAAACACGTCCAGGGATGATGATTTCACCACCTCCCCAGGTAAACCATTCCAATATTTTATCATTCTTTCTGTAAAAAAGTTTCTCCTAATATCTAATCTATATTTCCCTTGGTGCAACTTAAAACTGTGTCCTCTTGTTCTGTCAGTTGTTGCCCGGAAAAAGAGACCAACCCCCACCTCACTACAACCACCTTTCAAGAAGTTGTACAGAGTGATAACATAGAGAGTGAAGTTGTAGAAAGTGATATGCAACATTTCAGTTTGGAAGACAAGCCATATGAAATACTGTAGAAAAAACTTTATTTTCTCTGATAACTGAAAAGTAAGTTTTTGAACATGAAGCTGAACTTTTCTAATGTACGTGGGTGACGAAGTGCTGTCCACTGTGTAACAGTGTACTGAATTAAAATGCAATGGATTTTGTTATCCCCAAAACATCTTCCTACCAGAGGTTAAAGCTGGTAGTAAGTTCAGCTGTTTATGGAGCAAACTTTCTTGGCAGTGCTTTATACACCTGTGCCAGAAGGGTGTGATGAAAAAGAACATCAAATTTAAATGACTTCTCCCTGTTTTTTTGTTTGTGCTAATGTCTATTTTCACCAAACAATTCTCCAGAAGCTGGTGTTCACCCCACTTTCCCATAGAAGCACCATGACTCCATATTAGCTAGCCTGCATCTGGAGTAGAGGGGGGTCTTTTTTGGAGCTGCCTTTTACCCTACTTTATGAAGAGAAGTGTACCTAACATCAAAGATTTCTGTTGAATGAAGTCTTCTGTCAAACTCTATTTTGTAATCAATGTTTCACCTGCCAATAGTTGGTATCAATAACTACTATAATAACCTAAGGGAGCCTGCTAATGGCGCTACAATGATAGCAGAGTCTCATGAGAAGTATCAACTGTAGCTTTGCCATTTCTTGTGACAAAGACGATTACAATCTAGAATTTGAGTAGTGGAAATATTTTATATTATTATTTTAAAATTGAAGAATGTGAAGAACTACACCTGCTTAGCTGTGAATTATTGTACTTTTAGAAATCTTTTGTCATGGATTAAAATTCCCAGGGAAAACTGAATCTTCAAAGCTTTCTGTCCTGGAGATTTATTATGCTTCTTAAGGGGAAGATAAAAAACAATTTGTAGAGCAGAAAAAGTTAAGACTGCTTACACATGCACATAGTTGCACTAAGACTCAAATTGCATTCTGTGCTTCCAAGGTTATTTGGACTGCAGGTTATTATGCTCAGTTTAGCTTTTACTGGTAGAACAATTATAATTTAGGCTTGATGTTTATACTTGCTTTTAAAGGATTAAATGAAAGCTACAGTTGAAGGGATGAAAGTCAACTGGCTTTTTTCCCCCCACATTCAATTAATTAAAATTGAACTTTGAGGTTAAAACTGATTAATGAAATGTAAAATGTAAAATTATGTTACCCTGGAAAAAAAAATGTGCTGTGCCAAGAAGTCCATTAGTTGAGTTTCTTATTTTCTGCTGAAATCCTTGGTGTTTAAAGGACATTCAGAGAGAAGCAGACCTAGACAGAGGATTTTGACTTATGAAACAGTAGGAGCTGTAGTTTCCAGCTATCATCCTGTAGCCTCCTTCTTCTTTCACACAATTTCATTACATTTCCTTCAGTGTTTTTAAGGGATATTAAAGATGAGGTGAATAAATAAACAAAGACACAAACCTGAGTCTTTAGATAAACAATAGCATATCCGAGTTTTTAATTTGATCTATGCCATTCTTCTTTCAAGACAGTCACACATCAAGTGCTCCAAGATTCAGTACATCAGAATGCATAGCAGCATTAAGGTACAATAAATCTTAGTACACAGCACTGAGAAAAAGAGATACAATTTCCTCAGGCTAAGAGTTTAAAATTTGAACTGCAGGTTTTCTCGGAGTGGTGGATTTTAAAATTATTTCTTCTTCCACTACAGCTTCCGAACAATTTTTCCAGACAAAGGATATAATGCAGGAAGGTGATATTTCCCGTACACCTGGAGCAGCCTTGATAACCCAGTTTAAAATATTGCTCTACATCCATATAGCTTTTAATTTTCTCCTTCACAATGTATGATATTTCATCTACAGTCCTTGGAAAACCATATTGGTTTTACCTAATATAGGTTTTCTTGTATAAGTTAAATTAAATTTAATTTATTGTACTTTCAACCACATTGTTGAATTAAATCTTTATGGAATGGTTAAAAATACCAGATGTTGTTTTTCTACCTAATCAGCTAATAATGTACATCTTTAAATTTAGTCTCTTGTATATTCATATCTTAAAATCTTGAACCATATTAAATCAGTCTTTATTTCTGGTACAAAATGCTGTTCTTCTTTTTCATAGTGCCATTTATCATTCTTTTTGCCTGACTGGAATGTGAGCCATCTGAAATCATACTTCTCATTTTATGGCTATTAATACTTCTGAAAACCCTTTTTTCCAAGGATCCTGTCAGAAGGAATTTCAAGGTCCCAAGGAAATATATCTGCTTGTTTCGTTTTGTGCATCTTGTCTTAGCATTGTGCAAAAAGTGTACATGTATTTATAGAATGCCTGCTCAACGACACTGTTTTATATCTATCGCCTGATATTTTTGTGTTTTGCTGCCTAACTCTTGTTCACTTTCTCAGCATGAAGTTAGTAACTTTTGCTAACTTTGAAACTCTAAATTCCTGTTAGACCATTTTGCCAATACCTAGAGAAAATACACTGCACATTTGTCTGGAATTAGGGATGTGACGTCACACTGATTCTGTGTAACCCATTTGCTGCTTCACTGCTGTTAAATTTTAACTTTGGAATCATGCTTTTCTACCAACAAAATCTTTAAAATCCATAAAAGATTTTTTAAAACATTTCTTTTCTTGTTTAACAAGCTTCTATATACTCAATCTCCATCTTTTATGCGTATTATTTCAAAAGCTAATTTCATTATATCAAATCTATTTATGGACACAGCTATGTGATGCTTAGCTGCCTACTGAAGTTAAGCCACATTATTTGGAAATTCGATTTATTGGTACTGTAAAGCTTGTTTTACTCTGATAAGGGAAACTTTTGCTACATCTGCAGTGTCAGTAGGGCAGGTTTACTTTATCATCCCAGAAACAGTCTTAGTCCTGGAGAGAGGTGTTGGCTTTTCTTGCAGATTAGCAGCTCTGTGTTTTGACCCAGGTTATTTTTGTCCTACGTTCACTCAGAAAAAAGTGTGATTGTGTAAAAGATATAAGCAGGAGTCAATATATCTTTAGTGGTTGTTTGACACTTGTCTTTAAATGATTTTCTTTAAAGCTGTTAACCAAGAGCTTTTTGTATTTAGGGTCTGGTTTGATGTTGGTAATAATCACCACAGAATCCACTGCCCTAACTCAATGATTTTATGTCCCCTACTAACTCACTTCAAAAACCTTTGAAAAGTTCCTGTGGTTGTTTTGTTTGTTTGTTTGTTTGTTTGTTTTTGGGTTGTTTTTTTTTGTTTGTTTTTTTTTTTTTTTGTTTTTTTCAGGGGTTTTAATCTGTGCTCTCAAAGCTAATAAAACTGAAATAGCTGGTACAGGGACTTCATCCAAGTCATGGCAGCTGAAAACGGATGAGGGCCATCTGATTACATGTGTACCAAATCATGCCACCTAAATGCAGGAGGACCAAAAGGATCCTGAGTGCACTGTGGCTTTTACATAGCTGAAAACCTAATTCAGAACTCATTAAATCAAGTGAATTATCCACTGATTTTGGTAATCTGTAGTAAATTTCATTAGCAAAAAACCTGCTCTGCTGCATTTAAGAGAGTTAGAGTTAAAACTTTAAACTGTATATAGCACAACTGATAGTGAGTGCAAGACAAATGAAAAAGAGTTCCAAAGAAAGAAGGATGAAGTTTCAAAATGATGTGTAAATACACGGCTTGGATGAGAGACAGAACTAGAGCTCCATGTGCCAGAAGCTGCGGAGGAAGAGGTGTTTGCACCAACAGGGAGCAGATTGTGTGCACATACTGCTTTAGAAAAACAGAAACCAAGGACTCCCTCAAAGACCATTCTCTACAGGAACAAGCCTTCATTTGCAGCACAGTGGCTCTTGAGCTATCAGGCTTTTAATTTAAGACACGGTTATTAGGAGCAGTGTTAACTTTACATAATCTTGTCAGGTTTTGAACTGTATTGTTATTTCAGAATCAGTGCCTGAAGGGTGCATTATTTCTTAAATAGAAAAACAAAACAACAACCCATCTGCTCACTTAGGTAAGATGAATCAACAGTTAGAGTGTTTTTATTGGCTGAGACAATTTGTGAACATGTTCCATATTTATTTCTGCTGAGGTTTCAAAGTTAATTTTATTCCAATGTGTTTATAGTTGACATATTTTCCAAGCCATGGGTTCACATTTTCTCCTATTTGCAGTTTAGTTTTTTTT
>VWZQ01005452.1:157097-175504 GCA_013397015.1 Myiagra hebetior | reverse complement strand
TTTTTTTTTTTTTTTTGATTCACAGTTCTTCCATCAACTCCATTTATGTGCTACTGAGTAATCCGCACCCATTTTGTGAGGACTGCCTCACACCAAGATTATGGGCTGTGAGCAGAGGTGCAAAACTTGAAGCTTAAAGCTGGAATAATTCAGGCAATAGCAACTGCATGCAGATGAGCAGGCACAGCCTTTGAAAACATGAGAAAAAAAGACATTGTGTGGAGACAAGTAAGTAATCAAAAGCCTGCTGGTTCCATTCTGATATGACAAGTACTAAAAGTTCATCACTGGTGCAGAGCTGATTTTTGTGTTCCTTCGAGGCATCACAAAGTTTCACAATCAGGACAACTTGACTTTGTGCCTTGTTTTTTTAGATGTCAGCAGGTTTAGTTATTTCCCTATTCATTATGAGAGTGTAGAGAGAAAAGTTCATGCTTTGCTGTAGTCTCTAGTCATACTTGAAGTGAGAGTTTCTAGTAACAGCAGAAGTTTGTTCTTTTGTCAGCAGTTTTAAGAGCCGGAAAAGTCTGGGCTCTTGAACTGAAACATTCTGTTTTATTTTGTAAAAGAAAAGGTATTAAACAGAAAGGGTCATAGGTTTTTGGGTTTTTTATTTTATTTTTTTATTTTGCTTTTACATAGTAAGATGTGCAAAGAATAGAACAATTGAACATTTTTCAAAGGGAAATGGCCCAGTAATTAAAATCTGACACTCGGTTGAAAAGTATGTGTAGACAATAATACAGGCTTTTTTAAATAATGACAAATACTTGTTCCTCACCTTGATAAGGGTGTTACTAAAAATGAGAAATACTTCAAAGTGATGTTTTAATGTTGGCATAAGCAGTATTAAAAGGGTCTGAAAAGATGATAAAGTATATTGGTTCTGAACAAAGACTCCTCTAATGTAGTACAGAAGGGAAATCCAGCTAATTTTGAGTAAAAAAGTCTAAAGGAAAATATGCTTTAGGACACCTTGAGGAAAAAAATATTAAGGGTCATTAGCAATAATAAATGTTAGGAACAGAAGCCTCAAGAAAAACTGGATTTGGTGTGTTTTAAAGTTTTAAGACTGTTTTAAATGCCGGTTTGTTCATTATCAGATTCAGCTAAACTGCATCCCACTGAAGGACCACTTACTGGAAAAGGCAGACCTCTGTCTCTAAGTGCTGCAATTGTGCATCCATCTCATGGTGTCCCATCAAAGGCTGAGAATGGGCAAAAGCATCTCCTGGAGCTGTTCAAGAGGTGACCAAGTCACTTGTTGCTGTCCTGTTTTAAAATTTTGTTCTCCACTGCACTGTATGTAAGCAGCTTCTTCTGTGTGGAAACAATAAGATTTGGATAGCAGCAGATTAAAAATTGATGATGAAAAATAGTTAAGATCACTAGGTTCAGGTTAAATACCAATTTGAATGAAATTTAAGTGAAAAAAACCTGCGTGTCAGTAATTGAAAATTTTCTAAATTTGATTAAAAATAAAGAGCCTAGAAGCTAATTATAGAGAATTGAATAAAAAAAAAGCTTAGAAATAATCTTCTTTGATTATTTATCACCATGCTCTAACATAAACCATTAGATTAATACAGAAGAACCTGGAATGCATGCTCCATAAAAAAACCAGGAAAGATTTCTTGAGATTTCTTTCAAAGTACTTACTCCTGGGGAAACATATTTTCAGATTTTAATGAAGTATAGTTACATTTTCCAGATGTTTTATTGAAATACATTTGGATGTGAAATGAATCAGTAGGCTGTGTAATGAAATCAAGGTCTATAAAGCAAAAAAGAGAAAGCCCATCTCTCCAACAGCAGTTTCAAATGGTCTTTTCTTTTTAAATTATAAACACACCAAATTTCAATATTTATGACATTCATGTCTAAAAATAATTCCCTAACCTTGCCTGTCATCTTGCTGAACTTTGTGATAAAGACAGGTACTCTTTGGCTTTATGACCCTCTTGATTAGTTGTCCTGGGTAGATGGTAAAAGAACAAGTTACAGTGTGGATGAAAGCCAGCTCTAGTTACAGTCGGAATATGGGGATCCAAAGCCTGGTGGCTGCAGTTTGCAATGGTTTAAAAAAGAATAGTTAAACTTCAGAAGTTTTCTTTTTGGTAGGCAAAAATCCAACCATCCCTCTCTCTGCTTTTCTTAGTTATAGCTATCACAATTTATTAATGTCATAAAAAGTAGATCAAATTATGCTTGCCTATTATTGCTGTCTCTGAGGCCATCTACAAAGTTGGTCCAGTGATCTGAATTATGTAATTTCCCTATGTTTATTTAAAACTAAGATTTCTACTTCATTCTGGTATTTGACTTCTACTTTGCAGCTCTTCTCATCTTTGTTTTCTAGGCATTTAGCACGTTACCTTGTTAGAAAGGGCCAAATATTGAGTAGCTATGGTCATTCCCAGTACATCCAGGTCAACTTGAAAAATAGATCGGACATATAGTAAGGTTCTGGGGTAGGACTCAAGATTTGTTCTTCTCCCAACTCAAGGTGGCAAAGTTTTTACAGTGTTATTTAAAGTTGTGCTTTAATGCATGGTACACTCCCTTCTTGACTGAAAATGTTAGATTCAATCCTAACCACTGTTCTTTCTACTCTTTGAATTGTTCAAAGGGGAAAATGTTAGAAATAAGGACCCAGCTGTGTCCCTTCTCTCATTCATGCCAGTAATGCTGGTCAAGTAATAAGCTGAAGAAGTTGTATTAGTTCAGAACATGTGGTCCATTTATAACCAGATAGGTTGATTTTCTGTAATATTTTAGCATCTTTGGAAATGTAACGATTGCAGACGTAGATTAAGAAGAAAACAAGATTTTGAGACATGGTGCTGGTAGAAACTGGAACTGCTCGTTTTGGGGATAAAAGAGCAGAATGCACTAAATACGACATGTCAGGCTCAAGACAGTGGAGCTGTGCAATAGCAGCAGCTTGGCATTTCTTCTTTTAACTTCAGTTCTTACTACAACTGCACTGGTTACTTTTGCCTTTGTTTAATCCCATTTTTAGAGCAGATCCTGTTGCTAAGCCTCAAGTTTTTGGGTTTAGTTTTGCATTTTTACTTCATTGATATCTGTCTTCGACATATGCTAGCACATTTAAAATAAATATCTTTGACTTTAAAAAGAGAAAATACAATTACTTACGCACTGTAGAGAATTGTACGCATTCCAAGTGTATTCCAAATGTATTCTAAGTGTACCACAGAAAACTCTTGTCAAATTTGACTTTTTCTTATTATTTGAATTCAGAAATCATTTACAAAACTAATATTTGTAGAGATGAAATATCTCAAAAGCATGTTCTTAATTCTGTTCACTACTTATTATTTCAGGATTTTTTCCCTCGTCCTCCCTCAAACTTGAAATACTCAGAGAGTAATAAATTTTACTCAAAGGAATAAAAAGTGTGTTGGCATAACTTCAGTAGCTTCACTTTTAAAATACAGGAAAAGTGGTAGGTAGATGAGATCTCTGCATTTCTTCATCATGCTGTTCCTTAAATCACTCAATGAAAATTTAAAGACTCTACTGCAATAACCATTTACAGCCGTTGTAATAGTGTAATCCGCAAAACAGATCAGTTCTTGATAATCCTGTGCTGTACAGTAACTATAAGATTTAGTAGTCAGGAATGTTAATACTTTATATTCTTTTGTCAGTACTCTTGTTTCTTTCTTCAATATTCATGGCAGCTTCAGGACAATGTTAAAAGCTCTGATGTGTAAGATTCTCTCCCCTCTCCTTTTCCTTTTTTCAGTTACTACTGAGATCAAATTAACATCATTGGGTGGTAGGCCATATTAAGAAAATAAGAGTGAAGAAAACAAACCAAAGCACTGAGGTGGATATTCCATATAATTGCTGGCCTGAAGAGGTCTGACACACGAATATCTAGGACCAAATTTTAAAATTTCTGTGGCAGTGAGGTACTTTAGCACCACATGTGCTATGAAACTGCTCCCTGTTGTGTGCAATGAACAAAGGCAATGGCTTGCATTAAGTGGTGATTATTCATCCCACACATCCAGGCACCTAAGCGAAGAACATGGCTCTTGGGATTCCTCAGCTCGACTTTCTGTATTATAAGGGTCATAAGAATACTGCTAAATTATCATTACAGTTCGCTTTTGTGTTTAAATTAATTTTTATTTTTGGGTAATAAATTAGTTTTTCATTTAGACATTTTGAAAGGAGTTTACTAGTAGCCTATTTGTTCAGTGTATTCTTGCAGAAAAGGCAATGAAAAGCTGTTATATTTTCTTATTGGAAAAGTTTTTAACCTTGTTAAAGGAGTACAGTTCTACTTCCAATCTTAATTCCAGTTTAAATAAGAATAGTTCTCTTTGCTGTTATTTTTTCCCTCCTGTCAAATAATTTTCTAAAGAACGCAATAGGTACATGTTGAAACTCCAGATCTAAAACTTTTTATAGCTATTTTTAAGAGAAACCTATCTTTATTTTCTTTAAATTTTATTGGTAAAAGCTTGAATTTTGGCTTATGAAACCATTTATGTAACAGCATTAAATAGGCATTCAGCATAAAAGTGCAAGTGCTTATTCCCTTGAAACATAAAACAATTTCTTTTTAATTTTGTTTCAAAATCTTGTCATTCTAGACATAAAATAATAAACGGAAAATTATTTTCCTCCTTCATGTATGAAGCCTCACAATCACAGAAATTTTTATTGTGGGGTTGAAAATCAGAAGGGACAAACATTTGACAGTAATCAATTATGTCTTCATCTTGGAATGAGATTATTTTGTTGGTTTCAAATTTTCTCAGGCATAGAAAAATAAATGTGAACATCCTGGGATCAAATACACAGCATGATTTTTATCAAGTTCATAAGAAATGAGGAAAGACAATAATCCTATAAAAAGACATTTTGATCAGAGTAAGTAGTGTAAAGTATACTTACCTGAAATGAATTTAAATGTCTTATGGATCTAACCAGTTACTTTTCCAGTACAGATCTTTCCAGAAGAGTATGGGTGTGTCTAATACATTGTTTTTCTAGCCTTTACAGGGTTTATAGAACAGGTGAGTATTCTCCTAGCATGTTATACTCACTTATTTCATCTGGCATCCACATTGCCTCATTAGGAACGGCTTTTTTACTTTAGATGGTGCCTGGTATTTTGCAATGACTGGTTCTTTCCCAGGTGAATGTGCTGAATGCAAAAACAAGCATTCACATCTGTGATTGTTTATCAGTGTTGAACAGGAGATTTTTATTGCTTAAGGAGTCATAACTTTCTCTTTAAATTGACAGGAAAGACAAATTTGATTAAAGTGACCATCTGTGATTCACTGTACTTCTATCAGCCCAGAAGATCTCCTGAAAATCGGGTGTGCCTCCTGTCTGGTTTGTGTTTTCTTCAACCATAATTTATTTTCCATGTCAGAGTATGGTGTAAAAACAAGAAATGTGCAGAAAGCGACACCACGGCAGTGGTCCTGTACACTCACTTCTTTCTCATATTCACTGAATAAGAATGAGCTTTGAGGCTAAACCTTGTGCAATATATACATAGAATCTTCTACAGCCAAAGCTGTATCTACTCTGCATTTGTACAGGTCCTAAATGAAGGAAAAACAGTTACAGCTTTTATCTTAAAGCTGTGCCACGACCAAAGTTTGTCTCTTGCATTGACAGCAGAAAGGTTTTATTTGGTTGAAACAATGGATTCAGAGCTACACTATATTTGTCTGATTGCAAAATGGTTTTATTTTTCAGCTGAACCCTAAGGAATATCTTCTTGTTTGATTTATGACACAAATGCAATAGTTGAGACTTGACTCAGATTTCTAAAAAAGAAAATATTTGAATAACAATGTGCAATTATTCTTAGTTGAAATATCCAGAGCTTACAAATTAATTTTAAATTTCTTGATGTAGAAATCTTTCATCTATTTCTAATGCCAAATATACTAGAATTTTATAACCCAACAGCACATTCATTGAATCAAAAATTCATAATATTTTAGCATGAAAGACTTTGGACTAGAATCAAAGAACATTACTCACTTCAAAAACTTCATGTCAGTTTATGAACAGGTAATTTAAATTTACATAAATATAAATTATGTATATGTTTAAATACATATTTATATTAAGAAGCATAACTTATGTTCTGCCACTGATAAGAAACAGATTCTATAATAGCTTACTTACCAGTAGTTCTTTGAGTAAATACATGAACATTTCAAATTACTTATAAAACAAGAAATCTCAATCTCAAATATATTCTAGGACATATGCTCTCATATAGGTCTCCAAAACAAATTAAAATTTTCTTAGTCAATTAATAAGACAATATTGTAACAAGAAAGCATTGAACTGATATTTGTGGGAGAGATGATTTCACCCTCTGGTGCTAAAGCCATGCTGGAGTGAGTTAGCAGTGACCTTAATGTTGGGGACTGGTAAATCCCTCTGCTTTCCATGCACTCAGCATTCCCTCTTGAGCTCTGAAACACTGCAGCAGCTTTTGCCAATATTCAGGATGCTGATACAGTGCCAGGGGAAGCTTTAGTACAGGAGTAAGAAAATATGTGCAGGACTTATATCAGGGCAGGTGGTAGCTATTTGCAGATTTTCATGAGACTTAATGTTGTCAGGTTAAGCATGTGATTATGCAGACCTTTTTCTCAGCAGAATTTTCTTGGCATGATCACTTGGCTCACAAACTGGAACCCTGGAAGTAGCTAAGGAGTGCAGATAGAGAGCTAGGGAGCTGCTTGGGGCATCCCTGAGAGACTCAGGAACTGCATTGGGAGGGTTGGTGGCACTGCTACACTTGGGAAGGACTTGGTCTCACTTTCTGTGCAGCACAGACAACCAGAGAATGTGTTGTTATTGCAAAACTTGCCTGTGTTAAAAGTCTGCCTAACTGAAAATCTTTCCCACCAATATTTCTTCCTTATGTTTTCTTGCTTACACTGGCCAGAGAGAGCCCTCTGTAGGCTCATAACACTGCACTTATCAGCTTGGGGCTGATGCTGCAGGCACTCTTCCTATGTAGGAAGTCAGCTGCAAAATATACCCTTTGTTGCAAAGCAGCACTTCAGTCAGAGTCATTCTTCTAAATGAAAAGAAAGTTTCTACTTTTCAGCCACCCAGGTAAATAACTGACTAGAGAAATAAAACATAATAATTCAAAGGTTGCTAATGCTTCCCAAGTTGTTCTAATACTACCTGTCAAATTTAAAAGCAAAAAGAACTCAATAAGATAAATATCTGCTAATGGATACTAAGTGTTGAAGAATCTTTTATTTCTATTTGTAACAATTTTTTATGTGATTTTAGAGACCACTTTTACAGTTACAAACTTATGAGTAAATCCTATAGAAAACCAATTCGTGGTGCTTAAACCAGAGCAGTTTCTTGGAATCCAACTCATAGGGTCAGGAAATCATGTGAGATAATAATGCAGGTCATACCATGCATGAATGACAGGAGAAAACTCCATGGATTTTTGCCTTGTATGTCCAACATTACAGGTGTTTGCTATATAAATTTAGCTTTCCCATCCTTTCTTCTGATCCTCTGCTTAATTTGTTTCTTCATTTTTTGAAGTCCTATGGTGTCTGTTGCTTGAAAGCTTTAGGTGTTAAATTATTCAGATAATAGGTGGCTATAGTAGAAAATTCATACTCTAATTTTCTCAGGGAAACTGAAATTGTCTTTGAAATCGAAGTCACACTTTGTGTAGGCAAGTTTTTTCGTCTGATACACATTCATACATATGCATATTGCATGTATGTGTAAACTGGTCACATTATTTTTGTCTGCATAATCCCACCCCATACAATCAACTTTATTTTCCGGATATTAATCCAAATTATGTAACAACTTCATTTGCATTACAAAAAGCTATTCTGCAGCATGAGCAGTATCCAAATGGTGGTTTGATTCATATTCCCATTACTTAACCTCTTAAGGAGAAAAACATAAAACTCCCAAATGCTAAAAAGATTTTATAACTTGCAGTTAAATGGCCACTGGAATTGCTTTTTTTTTGCCTATTAAAAATGTAAGAAAACCATAGTTTGTTGTGCAACTGAAGGTCAATGTGACTGACTGATGGCTGCAAGCTATTGTGCTATACATTGCCACCATGAACAGACAAGTACCAAATCTATGTATGGACTTTTTCAGGTGCATTTGTATTTATAGGGACTTAATACTCAAGCTGGAACTAGAGCAAAGAGCAAAGAATAGAGAGATAAGCATGTGTTGAGGAGGCAGGGATCCTGCTATTTAATAAGCACTTTCTAAAATAATTCCTTGAGCTGTTTATGAAGCTGAATACCCACTTCACGTGGCAGGGAGCAGCAGGCATAGACTGCTTTGCAAGGCGGGACAAGCTGGGAGTGGAAGGTGACAGTAAGTCAGGTTGTTTTGCTTGAAATCTATCGATTTTTAGTAGCTCTTCATAGTAGCAATGAATAAGAGTGATCTAACTGCAAGGGAGTGTGAAGATTGTATGAGAGATAGGCATATAACATATTTTCTTGTCCAGTATTGTTTTCTGTTTTACCCTTCTGGTAGCAATTCATGCTACTGACGCAAACAAGTTCCAGCAAGCCTTGTCACTGCAGAAATCACACGCACCTGAAATTAGATGGTATTTCTGTTCGGGCATGTCATTTTTTACTTGAAAGGACACCCCATCAACCATAAATCATAGAATGGTTTAGGTTGGAAGGGACCTTAAAGATCATCTAATTTTAAAATCCCTGCCATCGGCAGGGACACCTTCCACTAGACCAGGTTGCGCAGAAGTTAAACACGTGACCTGCATGAAGTGTTTTGTTTCTTTGTTTGTGGGTTTTGTGTGTGGTTTTTTTCTTTTGCTTTAATATAATTTTCACCAGCATTTGGGAGAACTAGAGAACCTCATTGTAATCCAAAAGATCCTGCTTATTATCTGTTATTTTATTGGGGTCTTATATTACTGCAACTTTAGTCACATTTGCTTGAAGGAGTAAGGTTATTCTAATGTTATCCTTTATTTCAATGTGTCAAAATGTGCTTGATGGACAAATTTTGGTGGTTGAAAACATTCTTTACGTAGCTGTATGTGTAAATGAAGTAATTAGTATGAGATTAAATATTTTTGTATCTTTTTGGTATAGCTCCAGTGGACTAAAGGAAGATGAGATGACTAAATATCCTATTGTTAAAATGAAACTGCTCCCTTTAGAGCATATTTATTTTTTTGAATCATATTTTTCCCCATGGTTTCATTGTGTGGTTTATTTGGCTTTTTAAAATTATGGCTGGTATTTTCCCCTCCCTTCTCCACTCCTCCACCCCCTTCCTTGTTCTTCCCAGCCCTCACCTTGGGGGAGTGAGAGACTGGATATGCAACCACATTTTTTTACCAAACCAGGTAATTTTTAGCTAATGTTTTTTGACATATTTAATAAGATATTGTGGACATTTTTCCTGTGATATTTCTGGTATAGATAATGATTTATTTTAGCTTTCATTTGGCTAAAATATTTTACTAATTTTGAATGAAAATGAGTTTATAGACAACCAAGAGCCAGCCTCCTCAAGGTGGACATATACGAATTATGACTTGGAGCAGAGTGAACAGTTAGGAAAAGCACTGAAAAATCTTTGCTTTTATATCTGGGATATTCCTAGAGACTGTGTTAGAAACTGTCTTCTATCTATCAGCCTATTCTGTATACATCACATATTGGTATGTTTGCTTCTTTCTAAAAAGAGACTTCTAGTAGTTAGAGATGCTTGTTATGTTGTTGTTTGTCATCAATCTTGAGGCCCTCCAGAGACAGTAATGAAGTGTTTGCCCTGATAAAGCTATCCTTTCAAATTACAAAAAACCAAAATAATAACAAAAACACCAAAACCCCCAGATATTAAAAAAAAAAGCAGACCCATGCCCAAACAGTAGAAATAGTGTTCCTTTTAAAACCCTTCAGCATAATAGATCATACATATACCACTTACCTTTCAAAAGGAGTGTCAGAGGAATGCTTCCTAAGAGAAATGCCTGAAGGAAAAAAAGCCTTTTTGTTTCAAACTAGAATATAGTACTTACAAAATGCAGTGGATCAGTCTATTCCCTAGTCAATAGTTGCCAGTAGAACCACATACCCTGTAAGTAATTCAGGTTCAAGGATTCTCTGCAGCTAAGCATAGCAAATTCACCTGTAAATCTAGATTTCCTAGCGAGTATTTTCTCTTAGAGGTAATATGGGTCTTATATGGGATCTCAGCTTTAGTATTCCTCTAGGGTGTAGTATTTTCACCAGTATTATACTGGTGTAATATAAAAATAAGTTAGAGTGCTGCACATTAAATTCATAATTTTTCTACTACAGCACCAGAATGTTTTTAGGGGCCAGACTGTTAAAATAACCATCCTAGCTATACCACTAGGGAGATTTCCCAAATTAACAATATTTTGCCTGCTGGTAATATTCTTATGCTGTGTAAACTTGTTAGTTTCTCTGAGTGGCTTCTTATTTTTTCCTTTCTTCCTTTTAAAATTTTTTTAAAAAATTATTTTCTCCCCGGACACTCTACAGAGTTATAGAATGCCATAGAATCAGAATAGTTTGAGTTGGAAGGGACCTTTAAAGGTTACCAATTCCAAACCCCCTGCCAATGAGCAGGGATATCATCAGCTATGTCAGATTGCTCAGAGCCCCATTCAACCTTGAACATTCCTAGGGATGGGGCATCCACCACCTCACTGGGCAGCCTGTGCTAGTGTTTCATCACTGTTTTTGTAAAAAACTTCTTCCTTATAGCTGATCAAATCTATTCCCTTTATTTTAAAACCTTTACTCCTTGTTCTGTTCCAACAGGCTCTGGTGAATGTTATTTCCATCTTTCTTTTATGCCACTTTTAGGTGCTGTAAGGCTGCCAAGAGACTTCTTTTCACCAGGCTGTACAACTGAAGTTCTCTCAGACCAGCTTCCCAGGAGAGGTGTTCCAACCTTCTGAACATCTTCCTCTGGACATGCTCCAAGAGGTCTGCCTCTTTTCTCCACTTTCCTACCTATTCCTTGACTATATTCCTTTCTTATACAGTAATATAAGAAAGCCTAGTTTATGGAACAACATTAACTCTGTCGACTGACCTAACAGGTTATTTCTGAGAAGTCAAAGGATCATTTATTGCCATCCTTTGTTAACAAGCAGTAGCAGGAAGTCTAGTATTAAATACATTTTTTTTTTTTGAAAGCCTAGGCAGAGAAGCATAAGAAACAATAACTTTTGAAGTATTTCCTGAGTTATTATCAAGTGTGAACATCTTGATCTCACATTAGAATGCATTTCTACTTTGAAATACAACATTTATCTACTGCAATATTTGCATTATCCAATTAAACTCATAGGATAAGCCTTTGTGGTGGTGGTACTAATTGAAAAGATGGGGACTAAACTCAGGCTCTGAATCTTGTTTGCATTGCAAATGGATAGTTTTTGCCCACCTTCATTTCAGGATATTCCTGCTAGCTTTCTCCAGCATGAACTCCTCCTGATAAGACTCTGCCAGGTTTTTGTTTTCTGCCTCCAACAGTCTTTCCCTACGCCCCTGTATTCATATTTTGTTATCTGAAACCTTCTTCACACAATTCTGTCAAATCCCTGAGCATGAAGCTCATAAATACTGGCACTTTCTTGCCATAGAAAGACCACTCAGGGTTGCAACAGGGCTAACTTAGAGACTCAAAAATGAAGCTCTCTTCCTTTTACAAACACAAAAGCAGGCATCTCTTAGGCATTCTTTAATACATTTTTTATTAATGAAATTTTTTTTAAAGGATAGTAAGTATTTTAGTACAAGTGACTATTATTTCATCTTCTCTATTGGAGAAAAAAGGGTTTTTTTAAAGCATCTTTAAAAAAACAATGAAGGAGTGTGGCAGTTATATAAAGCTTTTCAAGGCATGGGATTCCCAAGGAACCTTAATCTGAAGTACAGTACTTAATCAGAAGTACATTGAAAGAGATTTGCTTTTGGAGTGCAGTGCCCTCTGCCAGCAGAAACTACAGCAGAGAAGCTGAACACATTTATAACCTACCAGGAAATGAAGACTATCCATCCAGCTAGAGCTACAAAGCAAGGCAGGTACACAAATAGATTTTCATTGAGGCCACTGGGCACAGTAGCTCTATGGCTTTGAAAGAGTAATGACCAGTGATAAAGCAAATTACATTTTGTGGCCCAAATAATTGCCCTCAAAAATAATTTTAATTAAAGTTTAGATTTCAACTTGCTGTTTCCTTGGAGATGTTATAGGCATTGTATCTAAGGTCAAAACACTTTAGTATGTAGAAAATAATTTGTCTCATTGCTTCAATACGATGTAAACATTTTGCCAATTTTGTGTTTCTGGAAAGGATGAAAAGACAGTGATTAAAGAGAAAAAGCAGCTCTTGATTGCCTCTCAAAGCACTAAGAGGAGAAAAAGCCTCTTGTAAGCATTAAAAGGCTAACTGTTAATGTATAAAAGGACCATTAATTTTTAACTAGTTTTTTGGGGGATTAAATCGAGATTTTTAAATCAAATATTAGAAATTAATTGTGTAGGATAATGTTTAATTGTAAGCCAGCTCTAGATGGGTGCCTCTGGAAAGGTTCCCTGAACAAAGAAACCCCTGGGTCATTTTACCCTCTTGGTACGTGCACCCAGTCATCATATGCCCTGCACATGCCTCTTGGTGTAATGGCAATTTGTGCTCTGGGATCTTCTAACACCTCTTTGGATTCTTTCTCATTGTCCACGTGGAACAGGTCACTGTCTCCCAGCTTGGGTCAGCCTTGGCCCAACCCTTATCTGAAGATAACCAGTCTTCCTGTGTTTACTCCTCAGCTCGGCCATTTGTGCTAACAAACTGAGTTCAGTTCAAGCTCACCTACAACTTTGAGAAAGGCCCATTAACACTGAACGGTAAGCAAGTTACTGCTGCACTTAAACCTACCCGATTAATTTTTAATGTTTTATAAGGAAACAGTTTAATTCCCAGCATGCAGGTGTTTACTTTCTATGAAACGGTATTTATGAATTGGTGAACTTTATTGAAAACTCCTAGGTTTGGAAATCAGAACAGAGAGGTTTATACATCTCTCAAAGACCAAGCTTATGTACTAATTATGTAAACAAAGATAAGTTGATGTATTTCAATCAAAATTCCAATCTTAATAATGCCAGACGGATTTGAAATATTTCAAAATGGAACCTAAACTGTATGGAAAGGTATCTTATTCAAATGCTATACATAGGACTAACCTATAATTCCTCATAAATCCTGGTGATAGGAGATCAGTGTGAGAGGGGTAATATCAGACTTCCACTGGCTTAAACATTTTGATTTTTAAAATATTAATATATTAATTATTAGGAGAAAAAACATATATTAAATTTCACTTGAAAACCCTCAATACTTGCAGGAGATTCTTAATATTTTTAATATGATTTCATTTCATCTTACACATAAGAATAGTTCTGCCTTAACTGGCATCTTTAAAATTAATGAATGGGCTGAAATTTTCTCTCCAAGCTTAAAGAACTTTCATGACTTGTAAGAAATGTCCTGTGATTCTTGGTACCAAAATATGATGAAAGAGCTGGTTAATATATGTGTCAGATAATTATAAAAATTTCTCATTTGCTGGCAAAGAAAGATCTATAGAGGGTTATTTCTTCACGTAATCTTGGAATTTAAACATGATGTGTGTCACTTGGGCATGACCATTGATGCTTGTTTTAAAATTGGATTTTTATACTTCTCCTTGATTCTTTTATTTCCCCATTGGAGAACTGCTGTCTCTGTCTTTCCTTATAATTCAATTTGATATCATATCTTAGACTAATCATATGTACATATGTGTTCCTGTTTGAGATCAGCCCAAGACAATATGTCATCTGAACATACAGAAACTGTATACGGATAATTTCCAAAAGATAAGCTCCCACATTTGTGTAAATTGAAAATAAATGGTACCATTAATCAGTATGTATTTATGAGCTAACAGGGAACGTAGTGATTTCAAGTAAGAAGAGTGAAAACCAGACTAGAAAAGATCCCCTTTTTCTTGCTCTGTAAAGGCAATTAATATTGGCCTTGCCCTAATAGTGATGGCCTAGCAAAAATAAAGTGCAAGACAACTTTTTCCCTGGAATGGAAAGATGTTACATTTATTGCAACAGGTTTCAATTTACAAAATCAAAAATATATTCTAATCAGTAGTTTTTAAAAGTGATAACAGCACAATCTGATGTTTACTTGATTAGGTTCGTCGTTATTCAGATGAAGTATACTATTTGTAGACATTTGCAGAGGAACTGCCAACAGAGTTCACAGTTATGTTCTAAATGTGGAAGTCAATGCAGCTGCATTTTTTTTCATTAAACATCAGATATATCATCTCTCCCTTAGTTTGCCCAACCTGTTTTATTTCTTCAAAATACCAGTCCACAGACTTCCAGTTTTCATTAAGTGGTTTACTAATTCCTGCTGACACCTTTTCCAGTTTACTAAATGAATTTCCCATCTCTTCCATAACATGCAACTGTTCCTTCTAATTGATGTATATAGAAAAGTTTAAAGCTGAATGCAGATGTGTTACTGACAAGCTAACCAAATTTCCTAGGGGCAAGCCAATCAAATTTCTCCAGATGTACCTCAATGAAATAGGAATTCGACTATTTTCCCTTACCTCTCTCATCATTAGGGGCAACCTTTTATGAACTTGTTGAGGCAGGCCTGTCAGGAGACAGAAGATATGGCCTTGTCTAGTGACTATCTCAAATGTCCAAAAATATCTAAAATGAAAGCTTTCTGAAAAGTCACTGATAGGAAGCATTAACTAAATGTTCTATACCAGCTGGTGTAAAGATTAGGCTTAAAGAAAGGAAGCTAAAATACATTATATACCGTGTTATTTGTAGAATTTTCACTGATATGTAAAAGAAATGCATAACAATCAGAGTAAGAACTTTTTTCCTCTTGGTGTAGGAGAAAATAGACTTGAACTCTTCTGCTGATATCTTCTTGATTCAATGGTGCATTTACTGTCCTTCTGACCCATCTGTCTTGCAAATGGAAAGAGCCAAAGTAAGTATTCCACTTTTTTTGTCTTATTTAATGGCCTCTGCAAGTACCAAAAACATTTGCTAAGAAGATCTGGTAGATGCAAACACTGAAATGATTCTAATCAAACCAGCAGAAGTACAAACAAGGCAGAAAAAAGGGAAAATACTCATTGCAACAGGTAGAAGTGCCTATAAAGAACATTTTGTTCTCTAGGGTAAAAGAAGATTTCTCATCCCTCTGAGCAGCATGTCACATTTTGCTCCAGAAGCTGCCAGCTCTGCAGTTCACAACTGCTGCTACAGAACATTGAATTCCTTTGTGCCTGATGCCACCTCATGCTGTGGTACAACAGGCCCACACTGCATCTTTGTAGTATAAAATCAGCAAAATCAATCTCAGTTCCCAAACAACCAGGGTTACTAGAGTTGAAAATGACATCACAGACAAGAGATGTGGCTGGAGTATTGAGAGGACATGGGCAACAAAAATTAGACATATATTTGCAATACGACCATATATTCCCATGTCGTCGACCCAGTTCCTCCTGGCAACAGTGCAACTTCAGTCAACTAAAGGCAGTGGAATTTGAAGCTGTACTTGCAAGATATACTTAACTGAGCTAGACCATCTGCTGCATTGGGGTGCTGGGGGAGAGAAAATGTACTGTAAGTGAAGGAGTGCTTGCATTAATACCTCCATGAAGATTTTAAAGGTGAACTGCCATATGCTTCCTTTGGATGCTTGCAGTGGGACAGATCATTTTGCTGTTTTTTGTTTTTTGAAGCCGTAACCATCCCTTTCAACAGGTGGGTTTCTTACACAGTAAGGTTAAGCATATTTGCTTGAGATATTTTGGCTAAATAAAAACAGTCAAAACTTCACTAGAGGAAAAGTGAAAATCTCTAAATGCTGGCTCACCGAGGCTAAAATGGTTTACAGCAAAATCTTCAATCTGGCAAAGGATTTTTGGAGTACAGTCAGTTCTGAGGGCAGCCTGTCTTACTTTTGAAGTCTTTTGTTTAGCTGCCTTTCCCTCTTGTTCTCCTCTCTGCTTTGAGGACTGCACAAGAACCTTGAAGTGGATAGGTTTGCCAGATGGGTTGAGGATCTCCCTTGAAATGCTGGGATGGCTGCTGTAAGTACATGTTTTTGCTCTGGGAACATTATGTCTCAGGTCTCACCCCCTTTAGCCTCTTGCTGTTCATACAGATCTGTAAAACATCTGCTTTAAAACTATGCTGCTTTTAGAAGTGCCGGTTGCTTCTGTACCTAGGCAACTTAGTCTGAGGGGCTGAGATTGCAATCCCAGAGTAACATAACAACCCTTTTCAGTTTACACGTGAAATGTGCACTGCCAGAATGAATAAGGTGGTGACAGGGCAAAGGGGCTGTTTCATGGGCTCTTTTCTGCTCAGTTTTCTCTGTCTCCTTACATTTCTCAAAATCCCTTTTTCTTTAGCATCAGAAATTCTCTACTAAGATTGTGGTGAGACACTGGAACAGGTTGCCCAGAGAGGGGCATTGAGCAACCTGATCTAGTGAAAGGTGTCCCTGATCATGGCAGGGAGGAGGGACTAGATGAGCTTGAAAGGTCCCTTTCAAACATTTTTGGATATTCTGCTTTAAGGAAGACAGTGTTATTTTAAAAGAGTTTCCCTAGTCATTGCAGATCATTCTGAACCCTTGAATTAACTTTTTCTTCTTTTGTTTTCTACTCTTTCTTCTATTGTTTTAAAACAGATGTGCTCCTCAGGTTTACCCTAGCTGCTTCACATTAATAATATTTTTTTTTACCAATTTCACTTATGAGCTCTCAGTACTTCTATGGACTGCCAAAGTTTCCCTGGGGTTATGAACCCACAACCTTTAAATTAAACATTGATTGTTGCCTTGACTTCTTAGACTGTCAAAGGAGCTGTGTTCAAAAGTTACAGAAATCAGGAGCTAGTAATTTAAAAAAAAATTCAGAGTGCAATTTGTCATTGTTTTTACATTTGAGTTTGTCAAAAAACAACATGAAGTGTAAGTACAAAGTTATAACAATGAGTTCTCTTAATAATGGTATTGTGGGCTGAGTAACAGTGCAAGGACTGAGGCAGAGATAGAAAAGCATAGTATTTTTTGTTACTTGAATCTCTGTAATGAGTGGGTCAGCTTTGCATTTCATTCTTCCATAGGATGTCATAGAATATCTCAAAGTGTAGATGGTAGGAGGTTGATTTTATTTGTGTCTAACCTCAACTTTCCTATGTCCTGGTGTATCTAAGAGAATAATCTACAGCTATATTCTATTGAACTTTAAAGGAAGGGAGCCTTCCAGAACATAAGGTGATTAGATGAAAACTATTTACTTTTACATATCACAGGAGACTTTAATTAATTTGTCTGACTACTTATTTGCCTTTAAGCTTGCAGAAAATTTTTTGAAGGATTAAAACGGAATATTTGCTTATGTGTGGCTTTATGTACAGCAGATGCACATGAACTGTGTGCTTGTAGAGATTTTCTATACTGGGATGGATATCACTGAATAGATAATTAAGGGTTGGTCAAGCACAGAGATCTCAAAGAGAAGTCGCTGCATAGAGGAAAACAAAGCAAAGTTGTTTGAGTTCAGGTATGCAAGCTGTCTGTAGGTTTGCAAGAAACTTTTTTCAGCAAGTTTTTAGGATGAGTACTGCCCACCGTATTTCTTAGAAGATGAATTTCAAGGTGAACTGAAAAAAAGCTGTGAAATAGCACACAGAAATTGTCACTGCCTTTTTTTTTCCCTCAAGTACTCTTCCACTGATTCATTTTTAATAATACTTTTGGAGTGAGAAAACACATTATATCAATGTGTTTTTAGCCTCAAGAAACTGTAAAATAATGAGACAAACTGTTTATTAATGACAGGCTAATGGCATGACTTACGATATTTTCCATCTTTGCATCAGATTTATATTGAGTTGTCAATGACAACATCTAGCCTAGAAGAGGGGTGTTTTTTTGTTATTTTTTCTCCACTGCTGAAAGGTGTTAGCTCATAAATTACATGGATGTTTTGTGTTAAATCTTGAGACTGAAAAATGGAAGCAAAAGTTCTGTTTTGCTGGATGCTCACTTCAGTGTCTATACTCCTTTATTTTTAGTTTTTTTTTTTTCAAAGGAAGAAACCACATAGCTGGCAGCACTTACTGAGTGAAAAATAAATTAGCTGTTGCCACTCTATGAATATGCAAAGTCTGGATTTTTTTTTTTTTTTTTGTTTTCTACCCACTGCTGGTGTGCTTGGTTGGTTGGTGTTTGTTTTTTTTGGGGT
>VWZQ01005452.1:110207-156977 GCA_013397015.1 Myiagra hebetior | reverse complement strand
TTGTTTTTTTTTTTTTTTTTTTTTTTTTTTTGTAATCTTTTAAATGAATTTCAGGGATTTTTTTAATTTTTGTTTCCCATTTTTTTGTGAGATATACTCTCTTATAAGATGCTTAACAGGAGCTCAAGTTCATGTTTTAATAAATCTATCACTAATAAAATAAAATATTTTGTTAATACAGAAGTGGGCAAAAATTACTTCATCTACATTTTAACATCTATGTCTTGTAATTTGTGCAGGAATAGTTAGAAAAGCTTTCAAATATTGATCATAAAGAGGAGCTGCTAGCGTAACTACTCCTTAAGAAAAATAAACCTTAAGGTAAATCTAATTCGAAATGGAAGGCTACATGTAAATAATTGCCTAGATCATCACTGTCCAGGCATGGTTGTCTCTAGAAGCAGTTCCACTCAGCACATCTGCTTCACTGAACTGCAAAGTTGGCTTCTTACTGATGAAGTGCACTTCCAGTCACTGAGGTCTGGTTTTACAGCAGATGGGAGGGATGGAAATGTTCAAAGGTGGTCACTGGCATGGCTGAGCATGGTCTTCCCCAAGTATCATTCAAGAGGCAAGGGCCACAGAACTAGCACTTCCTGTTGAACTGAGATAATCTTTGAGTTAAAAGAACTTGTTCTGACTGAAGGATAGGAGGGCAGTCAAGCTGGATTATTTTTCCAAGAAATATCACTTAGGCCTGAACTTTTCTGGAGGCACTTTTTACCTGCCAAGTGACATGTGCATCACACATGTGGAAACTACTCACTATTATTTCCATGACAATTTGCAAATGGCATGATGAGTCTAAATGCACAGATCCATATAAATACCCACACAGTGCAAAGTTGCACATGAAAATTGGGAATTAAGTGAGGTTTTTCTTAAGTATACCATACCCCTAGTTTCTCCTCTAATATGTTTGGGGTTTTTACCTCTTTTTGGACAATTAACTATTGCAAAGTGACTGTTGATAGCTAATTTGCAAGGAAGTGTATGTGCAGCTGTAGGACTGTATTTATGATAGAGTGTGTACCATTTTGGACAGCCTTTTTAAAACCATATTTGCAGGAAGTCCTTGAAAGAGCTGCTTCCCTTCAAGCATCCTTGTCTGATGCACTTCCAAGCATCTTCAGACTCATTCAAAACACTGTTGTCTTTTCTTCTGTCTGGGCTAAAACTTAACAGGGAAATGTGTGTCAAAAGATGCTCCCACCCCAATCTCTCCTTCATATTCTGTGCTAGATGAAAGGATTTAAAATTATTTTGTTCATCAACTATAGGCTGCAGACAATTTATCTGAGCTAGTTATCTACCAGTCACAGTGGAAATATAATTAACACAGGCACAAATTATGATTGCCGGCTCTTTTGGTAGTAAAATATTACTCATAATGTACATTTATTGTGATTGCTATTACTAACCATATTGATTCCCAGCATGCTTAAGGAGCACAGCAATAGGAAATATTGTGTGAGATGCCATGCAAAGTCATTGCAGAGACTCCAAACAGTGTTAAAAATGTGCTGCCATTAAACAAGGCTGTGATTATCTATGACAAAAATGATACTGTGGCTCATCTTTCCTAGTGGCAGGACTAGCAATAGTGTTTATGTGCAATTTTTCTGGAGAAGCTCTTGCTGTTTGTCATTAATACTTCCCCTGTACCCTCACTTATGGTGTGACGAGAGTGTTTGCAATTTCGGTAATTTTCCCTGATTAGCTCTGTGGGTTACACAAAGTTTGCCAGCACTTTTTTTCTTCACCTTCACGTTCATGTGAGGGCTTGAAAGTTCAACAGAATATTTTAAAACACATATGAAAACATATCTATTGACTGGTTTTAATCAAACTGGCTTGTGAACGTGTCGTAAGATTAAGCAAATGATTAACCATAACATTGCAGAATGTTAGCAGGGGTCTATAGACATTTAATTATTTAGGTCATTCTACATTTGTCTTCTCTTCACATCCCATGTACTTAAAATAAAAACAGTGTAACAATCTCTATCATCCCTTAACTTGCAAAAAAAATAGCCAAAATAGTTTATGCAAAGCGATTCTCTTTGATTTTTTTTTCAGTTTACATTTGTTCAAGAAAGTGCATGTTTTCAGACTGAGTGTCTGTAACAATAGTTATTGCATTAACTTTTTTCTTGAAGTCCTCTCCCAATTTTTTTATAATTGTAGACCACATGGACTAGAGAAAATTTTTTAGTTTAATTTTGCAGTATTGTTTTGAAAGGTCACGAACACAGAGTTTGAAACTCAATACAGACACTGTGAAACAAACTCTGAACTGAGCCAAGTCCTTGTTCAGAGGAGAGCTACAGAGCAGTGTGTGTGTGGTGAGCTCCAAGGGCACACGTGTACTGAATTTTCTGTTTCTTCAGGCTTTTTGAAAGGTGTGTTTCATACATAAAAGGAGTTGCTATAGAGCTACCAACTCTCCTTTCAGCAGTGGAGAGCAGACCCTCATTACTGATGTGAAGGACAACGAAGGGCACAAAGATCTTTTGGATGTTCACTTAGTAACTCTATTAGAGGACCAGGCTCTTCCCAACGAGGTAACCTCTTCCTCAGCCTGTTTAAATTATTCTGAATGGATTTACATACATTTACTCCAGTTCAGTTGCTGGAATATGCACGCACCACCTAATAGGAAATAGATTTTTTTTTATATTGATAAGTATTACTGAAGATTATTAAATACCTTTTACTGAACATTCACTTCTGCTCATTGATGTATAGACATGATCTTAAGCTATGACAACATGTATTCAAAAGCGATAATGAATGCTTTTATCAGATGTAACTCTAAAGCTAAGGAACTTCTGAATTGTAGAATGCCAAAGGTAAGAATTTATCCCACTCATATAAAATTTTTTGGTTAAATTTATGCCCTATATGAGTACCTGCAAGCAGATCCATAATAGAAGTCAGGCTGTTATGAGAAAATAAGCAATAGCTTATTCATTTTAATTTTTTTTCCCTCTGGAATACAATATAGATGTATTCTATATATACAGTTATAGTGTGTAAACTACAGAAAGAATCACAGACGTATTTCATGATCAGATTACCCACTTTATTTCTAATGTATTGATTTTCTTTAATTGATAGTTTAATAAAGTAATTGTAGCAATGACTCTTAAACAATTTCAAATCCATCTGACCTGTATTATGTTGGAAATTTGCTTTCAATAGCTGATCTCAAAGAAACCCTGGAGTCAGATGCAATGCTTCCAGGACTTGAAATTATGTTAATATGAAAGAGTTGCTGACATGTCTGACGTATATTCTGAGTTACTAATATGCATTTCTTAGGAATATAATCATCTTCCAATTTGTCTAGGACAGAAAATAAAATATCATAGAAGCAATTGAGATATATCTATATCTATATCTATCTATATCTATATCATCTATATCTATATCTATATCTATATCTATATCTATATCTATATCTACCTATATCTATATCTATATCTATATCTATATCTATATCTATATCTATATCTATATCTATATCTATATCTATATCATTCCTCTGAGCCTCTTGTTCATCATTATAAGTTGTCCTTATCTATAGTCGAAAATTTGTAGTAATAGTGGTCTAGTACGAATGGAGATAATGTATTTCTTAGTACTGTAGACCCTAACTGTGAAAAGGCAGTAGAGTCTCACAAATTTATTGTCTAGCCATGCAGTAATGACAGCAAAATATTCAGAGACATCTGTTATAGTTATAAAGAGTTATTAAAGAAATCTCTAACGCTTGAGATAAAGGTAATTTTTTAGTCATCACTGTAAGAAACTGAACGAAAGCAGCAATTATCAGCTGAGACTAGGATGTTCAGAGATTTCTATCTTCTGAGTTATTTTCTTTTTGCTGCCGTCTACCCTTTCTTCTACTGGAGATAAGTTGTTATGAAAAAAACTTAATAAATTTGGCAATTCTTTTTTATGTATTTTATACTTGCATGGTGGTTTTCCTGATCATTTTGTATATGAACTACAGCTAGCTTTTCATAGAAAACTTTGAAAAGCTTCTCAAGTATCTAGAGACACTTTAGATATTCTTGGATGTTAAGCCAAAGCCAAACTCACAGACTGATCCCCCAATTTGTTTTTCTAGTATCTTATCAGAATTTGAGATTCTGGTTTGATTAAATAACTTGAAGCTCATTTTTATTGCTGGATTATGAAAGAGGCTTTATTGTCAACCCTGAAGTGCCTTATATAATTTTTAAATTCTAATTTTAATTTTTAATTTTATAATAATTTTAGGTGTACTTGTTTTTGTGCCAATATTTTGGCTTTTTTCCCCCAGGAAGCTGTTGAACTTCAGAAACACGTTATTTTTCTGATTCTTGCAGAATCAGAAAAATTCTTGCACTTTATTGCTCAATTTCTGTCCACTAAGTCTAACTTTCATCAAGTTTATATTTGGTCTCTTTTTTGTCCATTTTAAATCAATTTTTTCACCTGGAAATCTACATAGCAGGTCTGAACTGAGTAATTTTTGCAAAATATGTAGGCACATCTCTGCTATCTGTACTATCTGAAATGCTTCTAATTCAGATGATAATCTTGTGTATGATGTACTTGTTTGAAAGTCCATTTTTAAAAACAGGCTTGGCTAAGATACACTTATGAGTTAAACTTGTAAATCTGTGATAATTGTCTAGGAACCGAATGGAGAACAACAGAACCTTTGGCCTAAGACTGGGAAAATGAGGTCCTCCATGAGAAAGATAGTGTCAGATGAAATACTGTGAAGCTTATCAAATTCTCTGTATCTTGGAATAGCTGAAGAACCATTGTGTTTCATTATCGTGCTCTTTTTGCTTATATAACAAAAAAACCTTTGTAAGAAAATGCTCCTAAGCTGTTAATTCTTTCTTTCTTTTCAAAATTTACTTCCAGTTATTGTCCTAGGCATCATGCAAGAAGTTTGCAATGCTTTTTATCTGCCTTTCTCACAGAAGCGTCACTTAAGTTAGTATAAGTTATCGAATATTTTCTGGATAGTGGGGCAAAAACTTCAGCCATTTGGCTGAGATTTCCTGAGGTGTTAAATAACACCTTGGACATCTTGGACATCTTGGACAAATAGGCCCTCAGTATGTGCAGATCAGTTTTATATACAGAAAACCAGATCGATGCATCCATGACTGACTCTGTATGTGTTAGCTGGTGTGTGCATGTGTGGTAAGTCAGAGACATAAAGAATGTAGATTTTACTGCTTGGGAACAGTGAACCATTAAACTTGCTCTTCACAGCTGTAAATCAAGAAGCAAATAAGCATGTGTGTTTTCATGCATGCAGTAAAAGAAACAAAGGAAATAACAATGCATGAATATTCAAGATTTACTATTTTTTATTTCTTTTATAGCATCTTTTTATTTATCTATACACAAAACACAGAGGTGTAAAGATGGTACACAAGTTTGTTGAGCTGTGGGCTTTTTTCCCCAATAAGAGTAGGTAACACTTCAATTGGAAAGGATGCAGAAACACTGTTAGCAAACACCATGCACAGAAGTCACAGGAGTTGCAGGATCAGACTCACCCTGTGATTAGTTAAGCAGCTAATGCCATTGGCTATCAGCTTGAGGTGATACCAAGTAACTTGCTCTTTCTTTGAAAATATCACAAGATTGCTAATTTATTACATTTTTTTTATGTTGCACATCTCATATGACTGCACTAGTGCCCTCTTCACAATGCATCAGTGTAACCCACAAATTGCTTGGACTAAGGAGTCTGAGCTGAGTCTGGCTTTTCCAGTGCCCACTTTCTGACCAAAAAGTAGTGGGAACCATTGCAATGACATCTTAAGCTTGCAGCCCTCAGACATCACTTATAGTGTTTGAGTGAAAACAGGAATAGAGAGAGATGCCAAGGAATAGAAGGACTTGGATCCACATATACAGTACTCTGCAAAGTGGAAATACACTGTCAAAAGGAAAATGCTTTGCCTCTGGAGAAGAGTATTATCCTAGAAACCAGAGAGATGTGTGAAAGAAGAGCAACTGAGTCAAAACCATTTCTTGACAGGTTAGGGCATAGTAACTGCTCTAATGTAAAGTTCAAAACACAGGCTTAGTCTGGTTTATGAAATAATTTTTAGCCTGATTTGTTAACTTGAGATATTCCTTTAGAATATTCAAAAGTGAAATCTGTTCTTATTGCATATAATGGCTGTGTTTTCAGTGCATGCATGTGGTGTAACTTTTTGAACTGTGTTTCCACAATGAAAGCTTTAAAATAACAGTAACTGCAGATAGCCAACTATATTTGTTTAAATGAACTTCTGTGGTTATTACAGTATTTATAGAAACCTAAAGGGATGCAGATGCAGTTTAGCAGATATTTGCTTACATTTTAAGGAGATAATTATGTGATGTCCACCAAGTTTGTGTGCAATCTATAGTGGTAATTATCATGCTTGTACAAATATACAAATTACACTCCAAAACATGTATCCCATGGCAAATTATTCCCTTCTACGTTTTTAAACTACTTAGAAGAATAATGCTCTCCTACACTCTTACTGCTTGCACTGTTTTCACACTAGTTTCTCTTACTTTTGTCTGATTACTGTTGATGTACTCTCACATTGCACAGCAGATTAACTGTTTCCTCCAGTTTACGTAAGCAGCCATCTCAAATGGAATCACTGATGCAAGAGGCAGCAGTCATCTCAGTCTGTGTACCTATCTACTACTACTAGAAACCCATGAGACCTATTGACAGAAATGATGTGCAGTTGCAGTACAACTTCTCCAGTTCTATCATTTCCAGTTGTAAGGTGACACTATATTGAGTTTTGGAGCTCCAAGTGCTTTCATCCTGCTTCTTCACACAGGCAAGCTACAAAATGTTCATTGCTTTTCAACACTTCAGCTTCTGTAAGTGAAAACTCAGGTATAAAGAAATTATTGTGAACTAGAAACTTTGCTGTGTTAGAATTCAACTTGACTGGCAGAAAGAGACCTTTCTGGCACCTTTCTGGCACCTTTCTATCATTCTGAGCTTGACTGGTAAGGCAACTGATTAGGATTAATCTGCTCTACTCTGAACTACAATAGTGCTGGGACATCTCCTCCACAGCTAGCCTAGATATATCAAACGCCAGTAGTTTGATGACAGTGTTTGTTTAGTCTGTGGCAGAAATCTGAAGATCCAAGAGTCTATGCTAAGAGCATAATCTACGTGCAAATAATCTGTATTCTTGTTTTCCTGTGGCTGTGTTAGTCAACACTGTGTGTCACTCTAAAATATTTAAGAAAAGTGTATTTATACCTTAAGTTTTGTGACATAAAGTATTTACAGTATCATCTAATCTGATCCTTCCTCGCTTTCAAAAAGCCTGGAATGCTAAGGAGTGAACCATGCAAGGTGTTTCCAGAGGTATCTGATTGATCCGAGCAGAATTCACATGATGAGTGGGCACTGAAAGCCTGAAGCATGCAAATCTTTCACATGGCAGAGAATAAACACTTCAGTGTTTGCACTTCCCTAATAGTGCACATTGGGAAAAAGTTACACTAAGTATTAGAAATTGGTTCTTCTTTCACCATGTTGCATCTCTATGCTTAGGAAACGCTACAACACCTAATAATAGAATGTGTTTATCCATGGGTTTCCTTGGTTATCTTTCAGAAAATGTGATTTTCCTCTTTTACACAAAAACAATATCTGACTCTGGATGGCCTGAATAATGTGGATCCCTGTTCTCAAGCTTGGATTAGATTGGCTTTGCAAGGAAAAAAGTGAGTTGGGGCAAAACTGGCTGTGTACATTTACTGGGTTAATCTGACCATGGCGCTCGTAAATCTCGGGAAGCAAATCAGAATTGCAGCTGGCTGCCAGCTTCCTAAGGTTCAGTGTAGCAGATACAGCAATCTGATAGCCACAGTCCCGAGTCTTTCTCTGCTTCATTGATACAAGGTCAGAAATGCTTGTATTTTGCCCTTCGCTGCAGGGCTTCTCTTAAGTATATTACTCAAGTACTCAAGTTCCCTAGAACTCAGGCAGTAATTTCACACTGGCCAGACTAATAATTTTCTGAGGATAGGAATATACTAAGAAAAGATAGTGGATCATCATGATCTTGAGGGGAGGATGATTTGCCTGATGAAATGTAGATGTCTGCACTTGAGCCAGATGTCTATGCTTCTGTTTCAATCAGTGGAGGAAAACAGGGAAGAGTAGGACGTAACTCCACTCCTCTGACAGGGCTAAAACTGTGCAGACAAATTGTTTTCTATAAATGCCAGTTTCTCTACCAGCCATAAAAGGAGGCTTGGATGAATAATCTGGAAGCAGGAAAGCAAATCTTCTCCTCAGTGCTCAAAGCAGAATAAATCTTTCAAGTGGGACACAGATGAAGAAACATGGCCTATCAAACTAATAAATTGGAGCTCAATAATCTACCACTTCTGATGCTCTTTGTTTCACTGGAAAATTTCTGTCTAGCTCTGAACAAAACTGCCAAACATTTCACTTTAGGGGGGACCATTTCAAAGTTCAGCTCTCCTGGCAGCCCCATTCAAACTGGAAGAGGTTTCTTATTTTCCCAGTAAGAGATTTTGCCTCCTCAAAACTGTGCTATTTGCCTTTTTAAATAGTGTCAGCTGTGTATAAAGATGCAAGACACAATTAGTGTCTCAGCCTTCAGCATGCAATGTGATTATTTCTGCTACATTAATATTTCAGCTAATTCATCAAAACATATTATTCACCTCCAATAACCCCAGAGGCCCTATTCCTCCACAGAATTCTAACTGGTTTTGCATTTGGGGAAAGCAGTAAGAGAGGGAGAGGTTTTATATTTGTTATGTTGAAAAGAATTAGAGTTCGGGGAAGAATGTTTTGCTAATATTGCTGAAAGACACAGAATTGGTTTTGTGTTTGGCAAATCTTCTGATTCTGTCTGGTACCCTCTCCAGCCTTTCAAAAACCTTGTGTTTTTTGTCTCCTCAGAAGAATATAACTTCTGAATAAATTTAGTATAAGAAAAATGGTGAAATATTTAGATAAAAAAGTACCTGTCAAGCTTTTCTGAGAAAAAAATGAGCCTAAGGAAGGGGAGAGGGCTTTTTTTTTTCCCCCCAAGCTTAAAATCCTCCAGACCTGGGATTTGGGAAAGGACTCTTAGGTCACACAATATTGGGGTAGCCTGACAGTTACAGGGCAGTCCAAGCTGGCATCACCCAGTGAGCATGTGAGAAACTTTACCTGTGAACATAAATCTGTGTTGATGCTTCAGACTATGCATGGCAGGTACTTCAAGGAAGCAAGTTCTATATCTACTGCAGACTTGGATATCTTCATAACTTGCCCCAAATACTTCCTATTTATCTTGTGTCATATGAAACCTCTATTACCTTATTCCACAAACATGAAAGTATTCTTGAAAAGAAAGAAAAGAAAGAAATAAAAACAGAACATGTATTTCCCCCTCCTCCAAAGTCCTTTCACATATATTTCTTGCACGCAAAAGTGTAGCTTTTGATATACATCATTTTGTAGGGTTTTTCTGGCAGGAGAATATTTTAATCGAATAAACACAGCTCCTGCCTGCTTCATGCACTGGTTGCCTTAGTAACTGTGGCATAGTGCAGCTGAAGTGTGCTGATACCCTTGAAAGGGAGTTTGAAGGAAGCAGATGGGCTGTGATTATCATTGGTTGGATCAATTAGATGAGTAGATTGTGAGACACTAAAAATAATACATTCAATTGCTTAAAAAATTAATTTTGCAAGAGGAGCATCATTTTCAATTAGACTATTTAAGATATATATCATTGTATTTGCAATATTTTTGTTCAGTTTATATGATGGAGAAAGACGCTACTTTCCTGTCTTTTAGCAGAAGATGAACTTGAAAGCTTTACTTTATGTTACTGATTTCTTCATTTCCAGACAATATCTGCTGGTATGAACAAAGTGTGTTAATATGCTAAAAAGTTAACCAATCCATAATAAAAAAGGAATTAATTTATAAACGAGTTCCCTATGTTAAGTTTGAAAACAAAGACTAGAAAGGCAATACTAAAATGTCTTTACAGAAAAAAAGACAAGGAAAGGAAAAATCTGATACTTTAAACTTTGATATTTCTTCAGAAAATAAGTTCTTCCCTAGATGAAAGCTGGGGTACATTGTATCAGGGAAAAAAAAAAAAAAGTTTGGAAATTGTTTTGTAAATTATCAGCTTAACGGATTTACAGAGTGTAACTTTATTATCCTATTTTGATTTACGATAAATTTCTTCCAAAGTAAAGTGAAGTGAGTGACAAGATTTCCTCATTTTAAGAGAAGAGTTCTCTTTATTTTTTAATAGGAAAATTTTCAGGCTCAGTGTTAAATATTCTATAACAGTTGCAGAAAATTTGCCACTAAATTAAAAGTTACTAATAAGGAAACAGAACTAATATAGGACAAGAATTCTTCTGATATCCATGAGATCTTATATCTCTCCCCAAATGTAAAAAACCACATCTTGCTTAACAGGAATTGTATATGAGAAATGTAAGAGATGTAATCCTTTTATTGGATCTGAATCCTTTGTATGAAAAGTCTCCATTCTTTGTGTCTTGACTGTATCAGGTATCACAGACACTTTGCAGTCACATTTGAACAAGTGGGGTACCTGGCTTTGTAGCAATAATGGATGCCCCCCCGCCCCAGCCCCCCACCAGATCTTGAAAGCTACATTTCTCTAAGGAAGTTTGATATCCCAGGAGTTTCTGACCTGATTACCACATCGAAAAGGGCACAGGATCACTTTTCCTTTTTCCTTAGACAAAAGTTTTGCAGAGTTTTCCATGTGTGTGTTAACCCCTCTCCTCTGTCACATTCCTGCTGTCAAAGATGCTCTGATTACAGCTTATTTTCACTGTTGGGATGTCTGCCTGTTTGTAGCACTGCTTTCTATGGTCTCTAAGAAACTGGAAGTGTTGAGGGACTGGAGGCAAAAGACAGTCATGGAGTTAGAAAAAGACAAGGTGAGAGCAGGCGCAGCTCCTGAGGGGCTACTTTTTTTTCCTAGAAGAAATAGCTGTTGGAGAAGAAGATAACATAATGGAATTACCAGGAAGAGTGTGCTGGTAAACTAAAAGGTATTTAGTTTAATTAATTTAGTCAAACTGAAGAGATATTTAAAACTTCTGTTCTATCTTTTATATATATATATCTTGGTGCCTGAAGCTTATGGGACTCTCTGATTATTCTCTCTCACACTTCAAGCAACATAACTTTCTGAGGAAGGTGTGCTTTTCTTTGCTGCAGGTCCACATGGGAAGTGGGGATTGGGGAATTTACTGAACTCCAGATACTCTTTGAGATCAGACAAAATTTTTATTAACATCTCAAAATCTCTGCACCAGAAAATGCCAGTAAAGACCAGCCACAAAGCCTGGAGGCTGAAGAAGGTGCTCACAGAAATGCGGAATCCTCAGTAACATTCTCCAAGTTTGATCTACTGTAAAGACAGACAAATAGAAAGCATGTTGTGTCATGCTGTTTCTCTTGTCCATGGGCTGGGGAATCTGGAACGAGGTGAGAAGTTCTTATGTTTTCCTATTTATTTCCATTTATGCATCTCAGTCCAGCTGAATATGTGACTTACAAGAAGTGTCAACCAGTCATGCACTGTTACTTCTTCACTAAATTTGAGTCCTAGAGAAATGTTCAAGGATTCCTGGCTGTTATAGGGGTCAGCAGGTCTCACTGCCTCTTTAATGGTGTTGGTTTTGACATGCTTTTACCAATTAGCTGATTGATCAGCTGATGAGTTGAGCAGAGTGAAACAGGGCAGTGCAGTGTGTGCAGAATTTAAATGAGCAAGTTATGAAAGTAAACCGTCATAGGACTTTTAATTTTAGACAACTTAGTTGGCTGCATTTCAGTCCTGGATGTGTTCAGGATAGCTAACATTGCCACAGTACGCATGATGAGTGACGTAAGTAAGATGAATCACTTCTTAAGGTTTCACTGCCTCACTTGATTAGAGAGGTATCCATCACTGTAATTCAACAGTGATGAACACTGTAACAAATCCTAAATCAGAAAATCAGAAAAATATTATTAATATATACAGAATAACAGATACAGCTTCAAATTACGTGTGCTTCCGTATGTGTAACAGAGCACAGAGGAAAAAGGACTACACACAATAAATAAATGGGGGAACACCAGAAATTAAGCATATTGTGGGCATTTTAATTACAAGCCCTTTAAGGATTAGGTTTTGGCTTTAGTCTGTTCCCTTTGTTTCCCTAGTGTTTAAGAGCAAATTTAAGAAAATGGTCTGATTTGACACTGTCAAGTAACTTCTTTTAATTTGCAGTTTACATGACATGAGCTCCCAGAGAGTTTTTTGATGAAATACTTCAAATATGTATCAAAACAAGAAGAAAATTCTTCAAAGAACTTGTTGGAATTAAAGTGTCACTAAATGAAATTTAACTGAACATTGGCCAGTTTTCTTAAATGCAGTAAGTTGAAAGAGTTTGCTTGTCAAGACAAAGCTGCTTGGAGGTTGATTTACTATAATTTATTTTGTTAATTATAAAAAAGTTCTTACAGAGATCACAGTGAACTCTCCTGTAGTGTTCTACCTCATTTTGTATGTTTGCTGAAACACATAGTTACCCTCAATGTCACCATAATTTCAGAGGAGATCTCTCTGTTTCTCTTGCTCGTGTGCTAGCAATAGCTTTTGTTTTCTCAAACCTTTTCTTCTCTTGCCAGTGACTCTACTTACATTAGTGGCTAACAGTATTACCTTAATTTCAGGAGTACCTGGCAATTCAATCACAAGTGCTTGAGAGGCTGATCTTCAATTATCCACATCATGTGTTCAAATCAACCCTTGATCCTCGCCCCCCGCCACTTCAGATCATTGGTCCTGACTCAGCATCCACTGCTCAGCTGCCTTTGATGGAAACCCAGGTGAGCTTAAGAAGAGTAAAGGCAGTCTCATCTGCCATGAAAAGATTTCCATTTGTTGGCAATTTATTAATATTTTTGTGTTGCTATTAAGAAGATTCTATTAGCAATAGAGAATCAGTTTAGTCAACAGCTTTCAAACCAAAAGCAGAAATATATGTTTAATGGGACTGGTAAAACAAAGCAGTTATTCTGGGTTAAGAAGGCTGTAAGGAGAAAAATATCATGGAGAACATTCATCTATTCCAGTATTCCACAATAATATAATATATATTTTCATGCATATAAATTTCAGAAAGAAAAAAAGATGTCAGTTAAACTAGTGCTCATCAAAAGCCAGGAAATGAGTATTATAAAGAATGGGTTAGAAGCAAATTACACACATTGTCAAAATGAAATGTCTTCACAAGATACTCTGAATTTTGGGATTCGTTCTGGCCTGTGAGGTATTCTGTAAAACTCCCATAAGAATATCAATGCACCTTTGAAATAAAGAAATTCAAACACAAACTAACAATCATTTTTCCTTCTAGTTCATGGACTTTAGAATAATCATCAATATTTTCCATAGGCTCCCTGTCTACTTCCTTCCTTTACAATGCTTTTTTGAGTTTACTTTTTTTTCTCCTTCTTGCATTAAAAGTAATTTAGGATGAAAACACATGCTGAGATTTCCTGCTACATGTCCTTTTGTGTGTGGATATGCATATATACACGTCTGGTGGCTGGTGGTGTTTCTTAAATTGTCTTGGAAAAGAAGCTTTTGTAGCTAGACATACTGCTACCATTTCTGCTCTTTTAGGGGAAAACCAAAGGTCTGCATATTTTATAGCAAAATTTCTGCTACAAAGTTCAAATCATGATACTGATAAAAATGAAACTCATCTTTTAGAAAGATACTCTGTCCCATCTTAAAGGCTTTTCACAAGGACACTACATTCAAGAGATTTTGTTCTGGCATCTAACTTCTTATTAGGAGTCTTTGTCTAACCTCAACCTTGCTTGCTGTTTTAGAGGATCCTCTACCATCCAGCAAGTCATTTATCCTTGCACCTGTATGCCCTGTGTTCTATGTGAGTGGTAGGAGAATGACATCTGTGGTATTAATGGTATGGAAAAATGCATCATAGAATGTTCTGTCTTTTTGCAGTTTTACAGCACTGTTATGTTATCCCAGATAAATGAAGCTGTGTTACTCAGGTTTTCATACCAGAAAATTCAGACAACTTTTCACTGTGCAGAGATTAACATTCTGATCAACAGCCACCTAGCCCATTGCTGAGTGGCAGTGATCCCTTCCATTTTCACATGTATCTAAACCACAGAAAAAGCCTTTGAAGATACTTTTTAGGGTAGATGTATTATTTATTTTGTGCTATTGCTGTTTATATTACAAACAAAATGTACACAGATGCATACCTCTGTTGGTTTTGTGCTAAACACTTATGTACAAATTCAGACTCCTAAGCCAGTGCATTCTACTTTATACAGAACTGGAACTCATTTACAAAGTATTTCTAAGCTCTGATCATATAGGCTATATGAATATGTATGTCTTCAAATTTCAAAAATAGAAAACCTAATAAGATCTGGCTTTCCAGTTAAAAATCCCAGGGTCATGTCAGATATGTCTACTCAGAGCCTGACAAAGGAAGGTCAGAATAAAACATGTACCTTGAAAAAGGAACAAAACCTCAGAACTAATACTGATGATGTCAGCAGTCTGTCTCTGGGAGGGATATGTGATGAGTTAAAACTGACCTCATATCCCATATGACTTCTGAACCACCTTTTAAATGTGGGTTGACAGCAGAAATGTAAAACAAATGAACAAAGAAAAACACCCAGAAAGAACACCAAATCCCATAAAATTGTGTCACCTTTTGTGTCTTCAAGAAGTATGTGCAGTTTTTCTTTTTAAAATATTTTCCTTGGTCAGGATATTTTTGCTTACATGTTTCATTTGGAAGCACTAAGTCATAATCTGATTTTATGAGGTACATGTAAATTATGTAATATATCTGCTCAGAAAGAAAAGGTTTTTGGCATTCTACTTCAGGGAAAAGTCAGTGAAAGGTTGATGAAGATGAAAAATGATGGACAGCTACATTAAGGCTGCTAAACGCTTTGTAACTCTCAGCAGTGCTGAATTCACAGGGATGCTGAAGTGCCTCTAGCCAGCTCTAACTATTTAGTTGTAACAGCTCAGTTCTAGATATTTTCATTTTGGGTATAGGCAGATCTGCATAAGAAGAGCATAATTCTATCAAGCTTCTAAAATGGTAGGATATAATAAAAGCAGGGGAAATGAATGTGAATGAAGAAAGCTATGGAGAAGACAAAATGAAGAATTAGTTCTTTCAGTGCTTTGTGTGTGATGCTAAAGGTGCCAAGGCATTGTCAAAATTAATATGATGAAAAAGACGGTAAAATTTTTCAGCAAATTTGTTCAATCTTTATGATAGTCCATAAAATATCTTAAATAAATATTTTTTCTAGGATTTTGAAGGATTATTTTCCATAGATCCTGCCTTTCGGAGGGCTCATTGTCTAGTTTATCTCTTGTGTTCCTTTCCAGACCCTGGACTTTGTGATTCATAAAATACAGTAACAACATACTGACATTTGAAACTTCACAGTAACTAGTAATGAAAAATTAAATAATAAAAAAAAAATCAAGTAGATGCTACAAAAATGTTTTATTTAAATATCCTGGATAAGAAATCAGAAGTACTTCAGAAAAATATCTAAGTACTTAAAATGCTTCCTCAGGAGGGGAAGAGGAGGGACAGGCACTTATCTCTTCCCTCTGGTGACCAGTGACAGGATCCAAGGGAATGGCCTGAAGTTGTGTCAGGGGAGGTTTAGGGTATTAGGAAAAGGTTCTCTGAGAGTGGCTGGGCACTGGGAGAGGGTCCCCAGAGAAGAGGTCACAGCACCAAGACAGACAGAGCTCAAGAAGCACTAGGACAAGGCGCTCAGTCACATGGTGTGATTCTTGGGGCTGTCCTGGGCAGGGCCAGGAGCTGGACTTGATGATTTCTGTAGATTCCTTCCAACTCAGGATATTCTGTGACTCCATAAGGTAAAATGTGCTCTAACAATGGAAATTATTTGTAGGATTCCTTCTGTAACACCCCTTTTCTTGAAAAATGTACTCCGGGAAGACATGGTTTTGAAACAAGAATTGATGCTGAATGCTGTTTAATGACAGTTCATTGGCTCATTCTGCTGATTGCCTGACTCTTGAGTTGTCTAATAAGCTATTACCTTGCTGAATCTGCAGAATTTTTTTTTCACTTATCCCCAGACTGAATATTTCTTTTTCAGAACAGAGCAGAACTTGTTCCAAATTCTTTCCCACAGTTCAGGCTGGTAGACAAAAAAAGGGACTAATGAAATATTAGAATCTGTAAAAAATTGAGAAGTCTAAGATACTCATACACAGCACTGAGATACTGCTCATGAAATCTATAATTTTTAAAGAATGTTGACAAATTGGAGCAGATGAAGGAAAAAGCTATTGACGTGTTCCTAAGATTAGAAAGAATCTTGCTGTGAGGAACTGAGTTCAATCTGTTTACTCTATCTGAAATAACATTAGGATGTCACTTGATTGCAACATATGAGTATATAGTGGTTAATAAAAAGCACTTAAATTCAGCAGAGAAAGACATAATTAGAGCCTGGTAGCTGAGCCACAGATACTTGCATCAGAAATTTGGGACCACTTTTTAACAATGACGATAATTAAATGATGGAAGAAATTACTATAGGGTTGTTAAATTTACCATCTTTAAAGCCCTCGGCATGGCTGGAAGGAGTAATAATGTAGGATATTCTGCACTTCTTCCAGCTGAAATCCTGCTGCCTGGGGGAGGAGGAGAATGCTACTGTCTCCCTCATACTTCTTGTAATAAATGTGCCAAAGCTAAATTAGATTGTTTACTCAAAATTTTCCCTTAATTAAACACCAGTTACTGCCGTTGAACAGAGGGATACATGATTGAGATCTAACGACCTGTGATATGGAGCATGACAAAATAAATCAGTGAGCTTTTGTCTTTCGATTTGCAAATCTGCAGACTTCATGCAGAGTTTTGCAATCTAGGGGAGCCATGTAACTCTACGGACTGTGAATTGAGTTTTTTTCTCCCCATTTTGTGAGAGTTGCCTGCCTTAAACAATATGAAAGTTGATGTTATTCACAACCTGCATGTTTCTGGGTTAGATCCACCAGCACCCCCAAGTCCTTTTTGGCAGGCATGCTCTTGATCTGTTCATCTCCCTGCCTGGGTTGATATTGGGAGCTACTTGGTTGTAGTTTTCTAACATTCCTGGTCATGTTTATATAATTTCTGGAAAATAAACCTACCTGCCACTGCAGTACAGGTTTTCATCCATTTAAAGTTCAAAATTGTCTTGGCAGCCCAAATACCAGAATTTCAGAGGGCATGAAATCTGCACTCACTTGTTCTATGTGCAGGCTTTAATGAAATGAGATAGGATAGACAAAGATGAGTAAAAGTCACACAAAAGCAGTTTTCTGTATCTAAGGTCTCCCATATCCAAATGTCCTATGCTGTTGATTAGCTATATGATACATCAGTCAGTGTGTTCTTCCAAAAAAATCAATCCAGTGTGACAATAACTATCTGGTAAAGATCAAATTAGTGTGGTATTCCAAATAGCAACGATTGTTTTTATAGCGGGCATTAACACAGTAATTTTAATTATCATAGCTCTGCATTGTAATTTCTTCCTACCTATGGAAAATAAATGTGCATTTCCTCATGCCCAGTACCATGAATAAAAATTAAATGGATGCTAAAAATCAGGATAAATTTAAAAGAAAGTTATTCCATAGCGACAAAAAAGACTCACTTTAGAAATTTTGAATAGCATACTTTGAAATTACACTTTTGAAATATTTTGTTTCAGTGAGGAGCATATAATTTATGACATCATTAGACATAGAAATTATTTTGATTTTTTTTAATTGTAAGATATTATATAAGTATGCTTTAAATAGGAAGGCAAAATAAACAAAGTCAAATCAATTAAATAAATCTTCTTGACCTGCTAATATAAAATGCTTTGATGATCTATTGAAATGTAAAAGGAGGTTTATGTGTAAGTTTTTCTATTAGTTTACCTTAAATACAAAGAGAGAGTAGTAGTATAAATTTATATGAAATAGAGCTGTTATCACATATTTCGCAGTAAAACACAAAAAAGACCATTAAAATGGTCTGTCAGAAAACAGCTGTGGTAATTTAGTTCTGTCAAGTAAAAGCCACCCTGCATCATTTTGGGTGGCAGATTCTCATTTGTTTCCTACAGGCCTTTGGGGCATAAAATATGATAATGGTCCATTTTGATGGGTACTTAATTGCTTTAGCATGCATTCCTGCTGTATGAATTCATGGTGGTTTCTATCAAAGGTTCTGTGTCAATAAATCATGCCAAATGAGTCTCTCTTCAGGAAGGCAGTTATGCAAATGCTGAACCCTTATTAAGGTTCTATAGCATACCAAAACTGGAAAAAAAGGAATGCCCAGTGAATGAGAATAAATATATAGATAGGAACATTTATTCAAGGAGGCGTACTTTTGGCATGATTAACCACCAGAAGCCTTTTTAACTTTAGTGAGTGGATTGACAAATAAATAGTAACTGTAATTTAGTAAAAGTACCTTTTAAAAAAAAAATTTCTTTGGTTCTCCAAATAGTAATCTCATGTTTGATAGCTGGTTTGTTTCTCATATCATTCCTTGAATTGTATATTTGGGAAATTGTCCCTGGAGTACTTCTTAGTGCTACAAATAAGCATAACTGCAAAGATCTGGCAAAGGGCAATTTATGGTCTTGCTTCATAAATTATAATACTGGGGTATTATTTTTTATTTCTTGTTTGAGATATAAAACATACTCACTGTTAAGAACTTTCTTTTTCAAGATCTGTCATGCAAAATAAACTCAATTAGTTTTAAAGCATATATGCACTAAAAAGTTGGGGTTTGTTTCTACATACTTACTGGACTTGATATATGGTTTTAACTGAGTGAATTGAAAAGAATCATGTTCTTTATTACTGTGTAAAATTTCATGTAATTTAGGTGTTGATGATGAGTAGGAGAGTCAGTTTCCAAATACCCTGGTCCCATTTTTGAAAAGAAATAGTAACAATTGTGTTCTTTTTTTGTTACAGTGAATTTTCAATGGTTGTTAAGGTAGGTCTGCTCTTTTTTTCTTTGCTTCTGTGCAAGGGCGAGCCGTCAGCAGATATTGGTCTTGGAAGATATAAAATTCTTTTCCTATAGACACTGAATATATTTTATCATCAGATATGACTATTTACAATCATCAGGTGTGATTTTTCAACATGTATGAAGCATGATGGCATAATCAATAACCTGTTCTGCTTTTAAGGATAATCCTTAAAGTGGCTTAGCGTTAGATTGTATCTCAAGCCATACCACAGAATGAAAGATGTGAAGAAGAAAACAAGAAATGAAGAATGAAGGTTATGGCCACCTACTGGGAACATTTTTATAAAGTCTATGAAACAGTGCTTTAGGACATTAGTCAGCATTAAAATATAATCATCACACACATCTGATTTCTACAGGATCTGGATTCATAAAGTAAAATCCTAATTTCTTTGAAGTCAGTTGCAAAATTCTCATTAACTGTCATAAAAATATTCCTATTAGTAAGGTCAGGATGTAGGAGCCAAAACTGAAATGAGTTACTGCTGAGCATTGTGATTATTAGCAAGTGCAACATTTGAAATTATCCTCCTCTTCAATGTGAGGATGTTTTTCCATTTATATGAGTTTGTTTGTCTGCTTTGTGTGTTTAGAATCCAGACTCTTGAGGACAGAAATTAGTTTAGGAATATTTTGTACAGTCTCTTAACAAAAGGGCTGGTGATTTCAATTTGAGCATCTGGGTGCTATCAGAATGCAATGGTTTCATAATAACGGCATGCAAAACAGCTAGGAGGAAAATTGCATACAGAAAGGCAATTATCTGGAATATGATAATACAGGCTGCCACCTACGCTGGCTTTTCTTCGTAATGGCTGTTGAAAAAGACTGAGCACCTTTGTTAAGCATTTCAAAGATGGAACAGTGACAGGTGCTATACAGAATTCAAGAGCTATTGTTTAACTTAAGCAATATTGACTAAAACTCTGATTTCACCCTAGGAAGCCAGTTAATTATAGCTGAGGCTTTATTCAAAAGCTGACATGACATAGCTGACAGAATTACGGAGGAAACCGAGTTAGTCATTGACCTCAATGATAGAAAGTACCCTGATGCTTCTTACCTCATATGAGGGAATAGTTACAAATTGCTGGTGTGGTTGATGATGCACAGCGGTTAATGACATATACAGTGCATTTACGATGGAAAAAAATAGAAGATTCAGATCTAATTTATATGTGTTTGACAGTCTCAAGGCTTTCACAGATGACAGTGCTGTCCTGAATGGAAATAGGGAATTAAATGAAAATTGAATGCATACATCCTTTTCTGCAAGGTGGGCCTGAAGTCATGCAGGCAGGGGAGGGGGAAGGGCTGTTTGTTGCATTTTGAAAAATTTTAAAGTGGTTTTTCCTTTTTTATATATGTTATAAATTAATATTTTTTTCTACTCTATAAAGAGGTGAAAACTAAATGCAAAGGGAAATACAGTGTGTTTGCATTTCTTGAAAGATTGGGAGGCAAAATAATTTTGGTGCTCATAGAAGGTATTTTATCTAACCTCCTTTCCCTCTAAGTCAAGGGTATTTGGATGCTATTGTTTCAGAAAATAAAAAATGAGCTGAAGTCTCATAACTGGAAGTCTTATATCTAAAGTTAAAGGCCTTACAACATGAAAACAGATGGGACAGGAAAAGGATAAAGAATGGAAATGTAAAGAACTAGATATTACAGGTGAGGAGAATACATGGCTACATTCAAAACTGGTAAACTAGCTAAGCCTGACAAAAGAATTAAGAACAAAAAGTTCCCAATCCTCAATATAAAATGGATCACCACACTCCAAGTAGCCCTGTGACCTATATTCCCAGAACACAATTACTGGTTCAGCATCAAAACAATTGGTTGTTTAAAAAAGCAAACCCCCTATAACTCCCTGTAGTGTTGCCTTATTACTTAACGACCTTTGAGACATGCAGGCTGACCTTCCTGGACTTTGAAGCCACATCTCCTATTTATAGAGCATTATAACTAATGCTGAATTAAATGACATTCTGGGACAAGGCTGGGTATTCCTCTGTTCTTTATGAGGAAACAGCTTCTTTCTGCACAGATCAAGTAAATTCAAGAATTAGCAAGAAACCCACACCTAGTAATTGGGATATTCACCTGGAGAAGTGGACTAGGATTTTTCATGGTCCTCTTCTGGTGAATGTTTGATATATTAATTTAATACTTGATCTACTGGATGATTGGAAGACCAATGTGTTTATATGATAGTTTCCAGAGAGGTTTCCATTCTCAGAGAGAAAGGGCTGTTTGCTAAGCTCACATGCGGGAATCAGGACCTCCTACAGGACTTTGTAATGTTTATTTTAGCAAGACATCAACATATGGATATGGTCTTGGTCAGCTTTTTCAGCTAGATCTGTAAGGCAGATATTGGCTCTGATAGTCCCATCATATCTGGCAGATCCAACCCCAGTCAGTTCCCAGACTATTATCCCAGCAGCAGTGAGAGTCAAGCAAGTCCAAGTTGCATCTTTTGCTCCTTGGGTTAGAAAAATGTTTGGCAGAGCCCCATAACATATGGCCCAGCTCAGAAACTCTTACTGAGAAAAAGGTGGGGAGACAAGCAGACAATTCTGTTTGCAGGCTTCTCTTCTCGACTCCCCACAGTACTCTGCAGACTCCCTGTGCTCTTTGCATAACAACAGGTCTGAACAGGTGCCAAAGCTTCTGGTGCATTTTACAAATTGGCAAGAAGATAAGCTCTGTCGCCATCCAGACAAATTATGTCCTGGTCCAACATGTACTTCATCAAAGGGCTTGATAGTCACCACTGCACATGTTTTTCATTATCTCACCCTCAGTGGGAGATCAATAGAAACAACAGTGTTAGCAAACACTAGAGCCTAAAAGCTGTCAAAAATCTTAATCATTTTTATTTTTTAATTTTGTAGACCCTTAAGTACAGCATAAAATCTTGACTACAAAATAGGGCTTATGACTCACTGATTAATATTATTTAGGATTATATCCCTGTAGAGAGGTTAGTGTGTGGTCAGACTGTGCTACTAATTACATACTTTGAACATTACCTCACATTCAACAGGCACATAAATCAATATTTATGAATGTAGGCAGGAAATGGCTAGTGGAACTGTATCCAAAAATGTCTCAGAGTGTTTTGCAGGTTTTAGATTCTGTTAAATTAATTAATATTAAGGAAAATGCTACTATATGGACCATTACATCAGAGCTGATAATAAATATAAAGATAATAAAATATATCTGAGATTTGAGAAATATTCGATCTAATAGATATCAAGGAGGTAACCAAGCAAACTTTATTAAAATGGGCAAGAGCAACCCTGACTAAGGTAAAATAATGAAAACTGGATGCAAACGTAATAAAAACCAGATAGTATTTATTCACTATCAGATTTATGTTTTATTGTGAAGATTCCTGAAAGTATAAAATTTAAGCGATGCATTAAAATCAGAAGAAATATGCTCTTGACAGTAAAACTGCAGGTAATAAATTTATCAGTGATACAAAAGTGTAACTAGCCTGGAAGAGCAGCAGTCATAACCTACTTCCATAGTCCTTACATTGTTTGCATGCACCTTTTAAATATAGACATTGTAAAATATTATCTTAGTTTAAAATCCATTTATGGTTTTAAGACAACTTTTGGTACTGTTACTGTCCACAGTTTTCCCTCATTTTACTGATACTATTGTGTTTCACAATTTGTTTTTGCAGTTTTCAGTCATTGATATCTTACAGTTATCTTGTTGGTGGGTCAGGAAAGAAGAATGCTGTGAATTGATATACAGAAGATGTTCTTAGGAAATCATGCAATTGTTCAGCTACCTCAGCAATATTTTTCCCCCCAGTATACAGTGGTCTCCCTTTGGTGTATATAATATGAGTACATTAGGTTAAAGTCAGGTGTTTACCACACACCATTCTGGGTATGTGATGTCTCTGTGAGCTGGTGTGCTGAATATTTACAAAATGAATAGAATTCACTTTGCTAAACCTTGAAAATTATGACAAATAGTCTTGATATTATCCCATTTATTTGCTCCTTTAATAGAAAAGAAATCAGGTAGAATTTACTGAGGTATCAGTCTTTAGAAAAGGTGGCAAATGGCTTTTCCCTAATGTCCATTACTTTACAAGAAAAAGAGATGTCTGTGGTTTGATATATGATTGACATATATTCCTGTTCTATAAACCTGGAAGAAATGATTCAGGAAATTATTTTTTTTCTATAGAGACTTTTAAAAAAGACTTTCATAAAAAGAAACATTTTCATGACTTAATATCCATTAGAGGTATTGGCTCTTTCCATGTTTAAGACAGTCATTTCCTTAATGGAAACAGCTACTTCACAGAAAATTGACTAATTTTCAAGGAGTTTAGGTTAGAAATTCACATATGAGGATTTTCAGGAATTATGACTAGGTTAACCACCCACATCATATCTAAAAGAATAGCTCTTTGTTTAGCTTAATAGCATGATGATCCATTTTTTATTTTAAATGATAATCCTTTCCTCCTTTTCTTTCTGAAATGAAAGTGGCTGAATAAGGTCACTGTGAGGGAACACAGAGTATATTTGCTATAATTTAACTCAAGTTCATTTTCAGTGAAAGGACAGCAGTAAGTCCACTTATTTTGGCAGCACCTGGAGAAGGGCCTTTCCCAAACTCCGTGGAAGTGTTTTTGTGGAATCCATGCAGTGCTGGTAGCTCCGTGTGCAGCTGCAGTACCAGCTGCAGATTGAGCCCTGGGTAGCTGGAGCAGAACTGCTGCCCCTTTGCACAACAAAGGGCACAGGAACCTGTGGGCCAGCCCCGTGACTGGACACTCAGAGACACAACAGGAGCTGGGGACCCCCAGATTTTCCTGTGCCTAGACCATGTGGGTATGAAAGCCCAGAGGTTCCTTTGTTTGGGGTCCCTACCTGAAGGCACCCAGCTTGAGCTGTTGTTTTGTTATTGCACCAAGATTAAATTATTTTAGGGACAGACACATTTGAGTCTCTGCTGTGGGGCTGAGCTGGTGAGGAAGCCTGGTGTGACTGTGTGAGTGTGGGAGTATATCTGGCAAGGGGCCTTGGTCCCAGCTTGGGTGGTGCCAGAGTGACTTTGCCAGAGTGGCTCCTGGATGGTCGGACAGGGGGTTTTCCTTAACAGTGTCTGGGCAGGCTCAGCATACTTTAAGTACAGGCGTCTCTGGTGTTTTTGGGACTTGCCCACAGTATGCTAATGATGTGTTCAGTGCCGCTGAAAGTCGTGTAGAACGAAGGCTTTAGACACCTGTGGTAGAACTCGCTCAAGGAACGGATTCTCTGTTTGCCTAGGGGAAGGAATGCAAACCTAAGTGATAAATCAGGGTCACTGCTTGAAAAATAAAGATCTTGTCCGGAGCAGAGCAAGAAACTCAAAATGAATGGCTTATCCTCATGTTATCAGCACCACAGAAGATTGATGAAGAGTGCTTGAGCTGAAGTTTTTTTAAACTTACGTTTTTTCAGTCATTTGTCTTCTATCCTCTGTATAGATCAGAAGTATGAGAGTAAGGTCATAGAATTCCATTAAGAAAACTGTTTATAGGCTTGGCTTGATACAAGGGGCCTAGATTTTAGAGTTTAATTGCTGATTGTGGGTATCGCCAGAATGGCAAAACTTTGCAGCTTCTTGCTAAACAATATATTGCTTACTTAATATTTGCTGTGCTGGCCAGGCAAAGGGGAAGGATATATGGGAGGATAAGGATAGGATGCCAGACCATTGATAAGAGGAAGAAACTGTGACCAAAGGTCCTGCTTTTGGACCCTGGAACCGGCCTGAACCAGCTTTGGGATTTGGCCTTGGACCAGGACCTCAGAGAGCATGCGGAAGGAAGCAAGGTGAAGAGTTCAAATCTGAGGACGATTCCTTACTTCATCCCGGAGATCCCAGCCCCTGACCACTAGGTGGCCCAGCGCAGGCATAATAGGATGCTGAACTAATTATAATACGAAGTGGAGACAGACGGTGACTATGTATAGCCCTATTGTGTAACCTAATGTATCTGCAATTTATAACCAGAGATATTTCAAGCTGAGTATCACAGTCGGCACGCATGGTTTTTGGGGGCTACCCCCCATGCATCCAGCGTTGCAAGAAACATACCTGCTTTACAGCTTTCGAGTTGTAGAGTCCTTTCTGTGTATCAGGCTAGGATGGGCTTAACCTTCTTTATAGCTACTTGCAAGATGCTGTGCTTTAGGTTAGTGCTAAAATAGCCCTGACTCAGAAAAAAAAAAAAAAATCTTAGCAAATCCTCTAAAGAAATAACACTTGAAACATCCTTGTTTTGATTATGACTGAAAGGCTCATCCTATATCTATATGTTGGTCTATCTTTGCGTGGCAAAACCTTGTGTTATTACAAAGAACATGACAGATTCTTTTTCAGAAGAAACAAAATTGAGAATTTGGTCCCATAAAAAGTGTGTCTTTCTGTATGCCTACTTGCTTCAGATCAGGGACCTATCCAGGTGTAAAAAAGTGCACTTTGTGACTTATTTTCAAGAAATGCAAATACATTGCATTAAGGAAAATAATTCTCCAGTCACATGGTTTGAGCTTTGATAATGTATCCTTTGAGAGTAATGAAAAAACCTTAATCTTTTGGAATTCAAAAAGTTAATATAAGAAAAAAGAAAAGAAAATTGTTGTATACAGCACATTTGATAATTAATAAGGCAATTTGTGCACCAAGGAAGTCATAATTGGCTCAAAAGTTTCCAGTCATCTTATCCATCTGCCAAAGCATTACAAAAGTAAGTATTTTAACAGTTTCTGGAACCTGTCCTTACCAAACATTTGTCTTTCCATCTGCAATTAGATTTTTTTAGGAAGTACTTTTGTTAATTAAGAAAATACTCATTTTATATTCTCATTTTATTATTCACAGAGGATAAAATAAACTTTTATAAAAAGTTGGAAGCAATTCACTTAATAGTTTAGAAAGGTAAATACAAACTGTGTTAGGACTATTGTACATTAAAGAAATGAGTGTGAATATATGTCTGAGGAATTACATACGGTGTATTATGTTGCCTTCAAATCTTATTCTCTCTATTCCTTAAGAAAAAAATTCTTCTTACTTGATAAGCTAAATAGAGGACTAATATGAATACTTTTCTTTCCCCAAAACACCTGGATTGATTCCAGAAAACAATGCTGTACCGACACGGTTAAACTTGAATTTTCTTTAAAATTAAATTACTTGAACTGTCTTTCATGCAAATGTGCAGTAACCTAGTCTTAAAAGTATTTTAATATATGTTTCCAGATCTACATCCAAAGGAGTACAAGTCCTAGAAGAGTGGTAGCTAGAAAGGGGATTTGGTAAGGGGAAATCAGCTTAACATGGGTAGAATAACTTTTTATTTTTGAAAAGCAAGTGATTATTCTCATAGATTATGAAATCTAGAATAGCCTAATTATTTAAAGTAGTATGCCTAGTGAGATTAAAATGTCTCACTCACTACTTTTGTTCAAATAATAATAATAATAGAATCTAAATCCAGACATAAAGATGAGAAATTTTAGGATGTAACAACAATGTTCTGCTCCTGGGCATCTGGACTTGTGATAAGACGCTCGTTCTCTTTTTGGAAGTTGACAGACCTCTATATCCACTCCCCCTGCCCANNACCCTGGCCAAAAAAACCCCAAAACAAACCAGCACCCAACAAAACAACAACAAACAAACAAGTTTTTTCATTCTTGTAAATGTTTCACTTCTTACCTGGTTTTGAATGACAGATTATTACAGTGGCCTACGATCACTTCATTAATTTTTCCAAACTCTTGCTTTAAAGGTGTTGAGGACTAAAACAACATATAATTTTGTTTTTAGTAATGAACAGGAGTAATGCATTACAAAGTCTTTAATACAGATGAATAATAACCTTTCTAGTTAAGGCATACGTAAAATTTCTTAATCTAAATCCAGTACTCGGAAAGTTTAGTTAAATGGAATGCATATTTTATGATTTCCAATTTTTTCATGTACTTCTGCTCTTTGATCTTTTCAGGTATCTGTCTTTTACTTAGGAAGCTATTCTATTTGAATTGTAAAATGTTTCTTTTTTAATTAATATTCTGCATTTTAAATTCAAGAAAGGACTCCCGAGAGTAATACATGGCTAATACACGATTTATAGTTCTAGATTCAAAGTTGTGTTTATGTGTTTGGAATACTCTTGAAGACAAAATAATGAATTATTATTCTTGGCTGTCACATGAAAGAAAAGAGTGGCACAGTTTTGTAAAGATAAACAATCTTGTTAATCCCACAGCCAAGTTAACTCTTAGTAAACTTTTACACAACACATAAAAATCTCAAGATATTTAGGAGATTTTAAGGACATTATTAATATTTGCTTATTTATTCACTAGTTGATTAATGCAGACAAATGTGACCCTTCTCCTCTCAATTTCTTATTCTTTAATGATATCAGTTTCAGCCAATCACTGTATGAAAAAATGTGTATTTCTCTAAAATGCAAGATTAGAAATCAGTGTAGTTCTCTGCAAGTTAGAATGAATCTGACCTTCCACAGTCTGGAGTAAAAGAATTTGTGAAAAAACAAAAAAACCAAACAAACCAACTAAAACCAAACACAGAAATACATCATAGTATTTTGATTGCTGTCTACACCTTAGACATTATGCAGAGGGCAGAGATTGGTGCTGATTTCTTTCTGCCGTCTGGTGATAAAATGAAAGGGAATGGCTCAAATATGTCAGGGAAATTTCAGACTGGATGTTAGGAAAAAGTTCTTCACTGTGACAGTGGTCAAGCATTGGAACAAGTTCCCCAGGGAAGTGGTCATGGCACTGAATGAGTGTTCAGTAAGTGTCTGGATGATGGTCCTTGATATATGGCTTAACTTTCTCTGTGTGCAGTCTGCAGCTGGACTCTGATATTCATGGATTATTTCCAATTCAGGCTCTTATGATTCTATTCTGTATTTCAGGTTTAGTCATTAGCAGGCATTACTATACATATTTCCACGATTCCTTTTGAGCTCAGCAAAATTTCTTCATTGAAATCTCCTCATCTCTTGTTCATAAAATAATGTTTAATCGTAATATAATTCACAAAATAAAAACGCATGGAAAGGTAAAATTAAAAGGGCCGTGGGAAGTTTATTCCCAGATAGCAATGAAAGTGGGAAGAGACCTTTTAACTCCTTCTACTTTAAATTTGCTGTGCTAAACTCTGTCACTTCATTATCTGAACAGCATCTGTGGTGTTCTCTCACTCATCAAAGTGACTAAAACATGTCTCAGAATCTGTCTTATATCTTCTCCCCAAGTGAAAAAACTGTACAGTTGAATATTTTGGGGTGTGTGGGTATGTGGGTGTGTGTTTTGGGGATGATTGTATTGTTTTTCAGTTCGGTTTTTTTTTGTTTCCCTGTTTATTTTATATTGTTTCCCCCCCCTGACATTCACAACAATTTCTGTTAAAAAACCATTTCTGTAAAGAGAAAAATTCAAAGAAACATACTTCACACCTGGAGCAGCCAGACTGAGGTATCATAATCCTTTTTATCTAAGGAAGTATGTCTCGCAGTACTAGATGACTCCTTTAAATACCTGTGTTTCTATGATATGTATTTTACAACCTATAAACCCATGCTGCCTTTGGCTATGAGGTTGTGTTAGGAAGAAAAGAAGGGAAAGGCAGTACAGCAGGAGAACTGAGTGATGGGAAGAAGGGAAATCCTTTTGGAGATTGTGGAAAACATGCTACAATCATCAAGGATTTAGAGAACAAGTAGACAAATGTTAGTGTATTTTCAGAACAAAAGCTTGGACGAGGGGAAAGTTCAATTTTCAAGGCTTCTTTCCACAGGAATTTAGGAAGTCTTAAAAATGTTATGATAGTGTTATTACCATCATCATCATCATCATCATCAGTACCTTGCTGTAATGAGAAATTTTCTCTCTCTTTCTTCTCTTTTTCCATGCCCAGACTTCAGGATGTTTGTTATGAAAACACTTAGCAGAGCAATATCTAGCTGAATGGAGATGGAAAGGATTCTGTTCCCCATTGCATTTCTCCCTGGCTGACTTTCAATAGAAAAGTTTTCCTTGTGATGTCAGAAAAAGTACTGATGCAAGAAGTACAAAAATAATTCAGACCTGCATTGTTATAAAAAGCTTCCGGAAAGCAGCTGGGAAAAAGATAACAGGCAAAACTTCAATATGTGTCCAGAAGTAAGTATCTTTACTGTTTGAAGAACTTTAAATTGTACATTCTCCTAGAAATATGTCCTTCAAAGTCACAAATTCATAATACAATGAATACATGAATATGAAAGAAAATTCTTTACTAATAGAGTAATACTCAGTGTTGACAATGGTAATCTAGTTTTACTGCACAATATTTATTCTTATATTTGGTTAGTTTCCATAATCAACTAAAAGATTGTTAAAGTTACTTTCACACCCTTGTGTTCAGAAAATATACCTATTTTTAGCTTTGGTCAGATATTTTATTAACTGTTCAGACTGTTTGGAAAAGTATGTAAGTAAATTTGCTGGGTTGAATGGAGAAAACAGCAATTTATGCATATTTTAGATACATGTGTTAACCTGATTTGCTTTAAAAATTTGTGTTATGCTTATCCTTCTGTATCTTGGAAAATGTATACAGGTTAACCTCTTTTTTTTTGGATATGTTTTTAGATGTATTTGTTCTAAGTTGTAAGTAAGACATAGGTAATGCAAGGAAAATAATTCAAAAAGAACCATATACATTTTGCAGGTGAAAAATCAATAAAAGTGAATATAATACGCCAGTTAGTATACAGAGAAAATTGCTTTTTGGTGTATGCAAAATAATTACTTTTTGGAAAGATCATGATATTTAAAAGTTCTGTGAAAGAATGTGTTGGCACATTTAAGTTGATTTAGGAGTGACCACCCTGTGGAAAATACTAAATTTTACAGTATTCTCCTTTTTCTGTTTTAAGAGCTTAAGGAATAACACCAGTTAGGACAAGTAGTTTGCTTCCATTTTTTTTTTTTTTTTTCATATTTTAAAGAAAGAACCAGAAATTCAGAATGAGTAGTTAAGAAACAAAATAGCAGTCTGTGAAAGTAGTGCAAAGAGGTTCTTTTAAAGGATATATTTCCAGAATATAGCTATTGAGAGTATATCAGAGACATGCTGCATTTCTCATATCAATTTATAGGATATATTTTACAGAGTTATTATTTCCCACTGACTCAGGGCTAATTCCTCAACAGCTCTTTTGCTTTACAATAAAAAACTTAATGCTGAGTAGTTCTTATATTTGGAGTGCTGTGTAAGTAGTACTTTTTCTGGACTCACTTCTAATCCCATAAATTCAGTATTACTCATCATTCTGATGCTCGTGCAGAAAGGAACAGAATCTCATGTGCATTCTGGACATTTAAAGTATATATGAGCTGACTTTAAGTGATAAAAATGTATATTCAAAATCTGTGAAACTGGATTTTAAAGCTAGGAATTACATTTTTCCAGTATACTTGTATTCTGTATTCACGGCTATTCCTGTAACTCAATGCCAAACAACTCTATTTTCAATCAAAATGGAATCAAAATGGAACCACTGATTTTGAAGGTGTATAAGTTTCTTCTCTTCTTAAACAATGAAACAAAAGAGTTTAATAAAAATCCTTATTTTTAATGCTACAAAAATATTAATATTTTATTTGTATTCCTTACTAACCATAAATCTGTATTTTTGCTGTGAAGTCTTACTAAAAATATGTATTTATGGATGATAAAATGGAGGATTAATTTCACTTGACTGTGACAGGCAGGTTATAGAAGAATTCTGGTTTATACTGATGGTGGTCAAGGAAAAACATGCTAAGGAGAATTTGAATTCTTGATTTTACAGTTTTGGTGGTTTTAAAATCCTTAGTGTGAGGTTTATTAATCTATAATCTATGATCAGCAAACCATACAGAGTTTTGGGGTTTTTTTCCCAAAAGCCCTGGAGGAAAATAGTGGGTTTTGATTGGAATTCCAAGGTCGAGATAAGCATTCCTCTTTATTGCATTTTTTCCCCTAAGAACCAGCTTAGGAGGAGCTGCAAGGATTTCTGTCATCTCTAGAGCTTTAATACAGCTGTTTGTTTCAAGTAGTTAATATGTAATTCATAGCATGCTTTCTGTAAATTAATTTTTATAGTAAGTGTTTGGAAAATGTGTCAATAAAAGTACTGGTATTGATAATGACAATTATTCATCCATTTACACATAGAGTTACACTGTTCTTATTTAGGGCCGTGATGATTGGACCTTAGCATTTTTGAAATACTAAGCAAACTTTTTTCATAAATAGGTTGTCTGAGGACTTACAAGGATCTGTGTGCAATGGACACAATTTTTAGGAAGGTGATTGATTCCCTCTCCCTGAATCAAAGCTGAAGAAGTAAGTTGGCTGGCATTTCATTTATTTAGAGGGAACCTCTAACATGGGTAAGTTAAAGTATGAAGGAATCCACAGAGGGCTTCACTTTACTTTAGGAAAGTCTACTTTTGAATTACCTGTTGCATTGATAAAAAACTCTGTCACACAATAAACATCTTTTTCACTTAAAGGGCAGTCAGGAATTCATCGTGGCAGAGGTAACTCCATCTTCAAGCCAGGACAGCCATGGAAGGCAATTGAGCAAAATCAGTGATGTTCTTTATTCTGATAGGAATTATAGCTCTGGAAGGTGTTGATAAAACTAACTGTAGATTTGGCCAGAAAAATGCTTGAACAACAGAAATATGGATGCGTCTGTTTCTTTTTTTGCTATTTTCATTGTTTTTCTGAGGTGATTGTTAGCTTAGAACATATTTATGTTGTCTGAAATATTTTGTAACCCATACAAAGGGGACGTCTTGGTGACTCACATTTGAACTCTACCACTAGACAGAATGAGTTTGGTATTGGCTTTTATTGAGTGAGTTTTCTCCATACGTCCTTTCTCTCTGAGGTCTTTTGGAAGTCCTGTTGTCTCTACATTCTGAAATCTTAATAAAAGGGTTATTGGATAAAGTATATTTTTCAACTGTGCTTGTCTTAAAGAAAATAGTTTCTGTCAGCTGTTCCAAACTGCATTCTTTAAACTTTTAATGATGCCAGCCACATAGGTATTTTCTGCCAAAAATAAAAAGAGGCAAAAGAGACTTGATAACCTGGGCACTGATGCTTTAATGATACAATTCTCTGTAATCATGCAAATAACTATTTGGCTGACTATTTTGGATGAAGTAGCTTGTTCTCCACCTGCTAAGTGGTAAGCCAGCATGGCACAAAAAAGGAATTCTTCCTGCTTTTGCAGCCACAGTTCAGTGGAAATACTGTGTCACTGGTGTTTGCATTTTGCTTTACTGATACTCATTGGTCTTTTTTTCAACTAAGCTTTCTGCTACAAAAAAAAAAAAAATGCCTATCAGAACATTCACTTTTTTTCAAAGATAAGGTAATACTAGCAATAAGAGTATAGAATTACTGACTCTCTTTGATGTGTCTCAGAGCAGCAACTATAATTGCTCTAGTTTAATAGTCATGATAGAGGAGACTGATTCCACACTTATGAGGAATATCTTAAACTATGTTGTACATTGAATTTTCTTTATAATCTATATAATAAGGCTGGTGAAATGTTCTGAGCTCTATACATTAACTTTCAAGAAACATCTACAAGATTTTATTTTAGTCAACACTTCCACAACAGGACATACATGTAATGCCATTCTGCGAGTATGTTTAGCTNATATATATATTCAGCTGTAGGGGTCTTTTGCTAACATTGCTTAGCTATGATTTATGGCTTGATATGAGCTATGCTATATTCACTTTTGTAGGTTTTTTTTTCTTAATTAATCAAGTCTTGTTTATTAGAAACTACTAGTAACTTTGGAGAGCTATTCTTTTCTAATCCAAAACATTTACTTAAATTATTTTACTTCATTAGCACCTTTCTTACTATCCCAGTTAAAGAGTATTTTTGAAAGCTATAAACCCACCAAATACATATCCACAATAACTGTAGCAAAACACACCAAGATATCTTTCCTTTTGCACTCTAATAACCATCCCGCTGGCCTTACTTTCAGAGTACAGCAGACCCTGATTCAAAACCTAAAGGTTACTTATATTTCAAACAGTTTTCTCCAAGTTTACCTTAGCACTTCCACTGCGGTTACAAACTTGGGAGTGTGTTCCGGGAAGACCGGTGCCATCTCCCCCCAGGGGAAGCGGTGCCTGTTGGAGTGCTGCTCTGCTGCCTTCTGTCTATCCTCTCTCTAGCCTGCTACACAGACCAGCAATCTGTAGAGCAGGCAACAAGCTGTGACTGCCATTTACTGTCCTGGCGCTGCTTCAGTTCTGTCTTATTTTTTGGAGATAGTGGAACTACTGTCCAAGAAAATAGAGGTTTTTAGCCTATTCTCACTTTAGAAAGGTGAGTGTTATTTTGGCCAGGCTGCTAGAAAGCTTCTCAAGCAGCTTAAGTATGCACTGCAGCTAAAAGAAGCACTTATTAGTTTAGTCCCACTTCTGTGCCATCACTTTTCTTTTTTTGGCACAAGCTTTTGTGCAGCTGTTTGTAGAAATTAGTTAGGCCAAGAATCCTGGTTAAAGTTAATACAATCAAGAAAACAAACTGAAATAGTTACTTTAAAATTCAGCTGATAGGTCAGGCCTGATAATACTTACAAATGCTGTGATCAGAGCCTTTCCAAAGGAGAATTATTCAGTACCATCCATCATATGCATTTTCAAGATGAGACTTTGTTAGGATGCCAGGTCTCATGATAGATTGCTTAGATCCTAAGTAACATTCGTGAAATGAATGATAAGCCTCCAGTGGATGTACAATCTATTAAATATTAAAGGGTATATTATATTAAAGGGTATATTCAGCACCAGATTTAAAGAGCAGATTTTAGGAGAACCATGAACACTGGACAACCTGTTTTTATGTTAATTATTGTTAATTTTATGTTAATTCATGTTCCTCTCTGAAATTACATTCACAAAGGAAAAACAACCTTTTACTACTTTAGGGGAAAAAGCATTAAAAGCCTTGGAACACTTCACAAGCTAACTGTTTGGAGTATTTCACACTGTAGTTCCAACTTTTTATTCCTTGAGATTCAAAAAATGTGATTTAACAGATGTTAAATCTTCTTTGTAGTATTTTCAACACCAGAACACAAACCAGATATTTGGTCATATACAAATACATATTTTTTATAAAGAAAAGTTTTGGTATCATTTTTGGAGGTAATTTTACAAGAGAATACTCCTTGTACTGTCAAGACCTCAGTCCAACATCAGTTAATATTCAACTCTATATAAGGCAGATATCCTATATTTACCTCATATAGAGTGTACCCAAACCAGTGAATAGTTTATACACATCAAGCACCAAATAAATAATTCAGCAGATTTCTTAGAGTGTCACCCCTTACTGTGCCATTTGTGTTGTACACATCACAGTGGGGTGGGTTCTCCATGCTGGGTATAATAATGAGAAAGATGGAATGAGAAAAAGGCATCCTTTGGTATTTTCCAGACAGAATATTGAGTTATCTGAAAAGATTTTAATGCCCCTTTCAGATTGGCTGCTCTGCACAATCACAGAGAATAAGATGGCCACTGCATAAGGGTTTTGATTTACAAAGTCCTATGACAAGGTTATAATTATTTACACCTTGGCTGTCTTATATCCAGCCAGATGTAAGCTGTAATGGCCTGTTTCAAAGCAGCAGATTTATGTGTCATGAATGCACCTATGACAGAAGAAAACACTGACCATGTATTTGGTTGAATTATTCCTTTTGTCATCTGCAGGCTTTTTCATTAACAGTGATCTTCAAGACAGGACATACTGTTATTTTCTTCTGACGCTCAGAATCACAGAATATTCTGAGTTGGAAGGGACACACAAGGATTATTGAGTCCATCTCTTAAGTGCACAGCCCATACAGGGATCAAAACCACAACCTTGGCATCACTAGAACTCTGCCCTGACCAACCAAGCTCATCTCAGGGTTGAGTGACATGTAAGTGAGTCCAGGAATAGGGGCCAAAAGGTCTTGATCACCCATGTTTTCTGAAGCAAGGAAAATATTCAGACGTGAGTCACATAGTCATTATCTTCTTGCTTAAGTTTTTTTAAAAATGGCTGGTGAATTATTTTAATTATTTATATATATCCCAAACAAACAAGTATGATATTTTGTTTTTTAAATAGCTGTAAGTTCCTCTGTATAAAAATAGAATTCCCTATTCAAGAGACTTGTGTCATTCAGAATTCTCAAGCCTGAAACCTCTCTTTGTTTTTCCAAAAAGCCAAGATTATTAATAGAACCTATTGGCATGATTTTGTGATTTGCTGGACTAACATTACTGAAGTTTGCTTTCAGTAAAGATTTTATTTTTGGAGATGGTAATGAATTCACTTGCTATAGTGTCTGTATTTCAGTGAAACAAGATTTCAAAAGCTTTCATTACTTTATTAATCATCTGAGAATTAAGATAGCAGAAAGAGCCACTATTATTCAAGACCAAATAGAAACTACTGAAGTTGTTCAGCTGGTGATGTTGGGATCGATTACGTATCATTAAATTGTCTTTATAAAATGGAAGATACTAATGCCATTTTAGATACTATCCTGAATTTCTGCCTCATTTGCGTTTTCAACATTAATTAATGCCATCAAGGCACACACTGACAAGTAGTGCTAGGAGGTAAGGAGACTTTTTAATATTTACCAGGTATTGATGTGTCTGGACTAGAAGTTTTGTGACCTTTCTTTCAAGTTTATAACTGGTAACAAGTTCAGACTGCCAAAATTTCTGGGAGTTCTTTGACCTCAGTGATTAATTGCTGATTCTATAGGATTGTGCACTTGTGTGATTTTGAAGAGTTTTACCTTCAATTTAGTGTCACAACAACATGGTGAATATTTAAAATAAATTTACCAACCTGCCCCATGGACACCTGTTGTTTCACAGCATCATTCCAAGAGCTGGCATAAAGCACTTCTGGGCAGTTGTCTTATGCTACCAGCCTTTCCTAATAAGTCAGTTATTTCAGTGTGATCAGACACCTGCTGGCATCTCAGATAAGAATAGGAAGGTCTCAAACGGCCTTTCATGAACAACACATCAGCAGAAAAGCCCTATAGCTACCTCATTGGTTTTTTTCAGACCATGTGATTCCCAATATTTTTAAGAAGAAAACGTTCATTATAGAACTTTACTTGGGAAGGGCCATAACATTGGAGACAGTAAAAATGTACTTTACTAGTGGTTCTCTACAATTTTCCCTTCCAGAAAAAACTGTGAGGTGTCTCAATTAGTCCTTGCCTCTCCAGGGCGCTGATGCTTGATATTGCAGTTTCTCACAATACAAAGTGCACTTTTTTCTTTTTCATTAAGCGTTATACAAACATAACAAAGAAGAGCACCTCTGATGACCAGTCATGCATTTCACTTGTTACTGGGCTTAGGATTTCTGGTAGAAAATGCTTTGATTCTTCTTATTTTGTTCTTTTTGCTGTGATCTGCTGTTTTAAACAAGTGAAATAAGTCATGTGTATGCAGATGGTGATGAAGTCCAGACTAGCTTTGTATACCTGGGTCTGGCTTCAGCAAAACTCCTCTAGGAAGCTGTGAAGTGGAATGCAAAAGGGAGAGAACTTCAGCTGCCTAATGCAGTGATCCCCTCCTGTCTGTGAGGTCAGTAAGCTGTACCTTGCTCTGTAACATTGTGCTACTTCTTGTCTCCTCCTGTGCTAGAATATGGGGAGAGATGAGATAGAGTTGAGCTGTGGGCTGTGGGACGCACCTGCAGAAGCACATGGCAGCACGAAGGAGCACATGACAGAACAAAGGAGCACATGGTGGCACAGAGAGGTTTGTCTCCACCGGACCCTGGGGGGAGGAGGTGTCACACGGCAGAGCCCTTCGGAGTGGAGCCTACCCGGAGCTGATGGACGGGTGAATAGCGAGTGATCATCCCATAGAAGGACATTTAGAAAGCGTGTTGCTGATGTGGCCACGTGGGATAGGCCACGTAGTGAGAATTGCCATGTAAGGAAATACTGTGCCTTGGAAAAGTGCATGATAGCAGCTTGTTTCTTTTCAATAAATGAGTCAGCTTCTCTGCTCATCTGGGTCTGCATGTTTGGGTCCGTGTCTTGGTTACTCACACTAGAAGAAGGCAGTGGGAGAAAGCTGCATGCACTGGAGGCAAAGGTGAGGTGAAAAGAGCAGGACGTGCTCCTAATGCAACTGGCAGCTCTGTCCACTTTTTACTATTTCAGAGTGGCCTAAGAATTAATGAGGTGAATTTCTCATTACAACTCATAAAATGTTGCTGATTTCAAGGCTGGCAGATTAGTGATCAGTACACCACTCCAAAAAAATACCATGTGTGCTTTTTTCTTTCTCACATGTCTTAGTTGACTATGCAGACATAGAAATGAAGTAAATGTGGTTCTGAGTGCTTGCAGAGTTACCCGTGCCATGCTCTTGTAGAATTTGAGCTTTATGGATTGAATTCCATATCATTACTGAGCTTTTTTAAAATACAAAAACTCATCTGCGATAAAATTGTAAACCTTCATTTAATAATCCAAGGTTTTTTCCTGAGACAGTTTTTCAATGCCTGAAGCACTACTCAGGGAGCCATGTATGTAAAGATTTTTAGCTTTGATATGACATAACTAAGGAATGAACACTGATTTATATAAAAACTTGGTTTGAAATCCCAGAAAAACATAATCCTGTAGGAAAAGTATTGCTAGGAATTTTGTCATAGAATCATAGAATGGTCTGGGTTGGAAGGGGCCTTAAAGACCGTCTAGTTTCAAGCCCCCTGCTGTGGCCAGGGACAACTTCTACTAGACCAGGTTGCTCAGAGCTCTGTCCAACAAGGTCTTAAGCACTTGCAGGGATGAGGCATCCAGAACCTTTCTGGGCAACCTGTTTCTGTGCCTCATCACCCTCACAATAAATAATTTTTTCCTCATATCTTATCTAAACTTACTCTTTTTCTGTTTGAAGCCATTCCTCCTTGTCTTTTCACTGCATGCTCTTGTAAAAAGTCCTTCTCCATCTTTCTTATGGTATTCATCATTGTGTAGCATTTAAAATTCACAGCATTGTCTACAACTCTCATTATAAGACGTGACATTTCATGTTTGTACACATAATAAATTACTGGTGTTTTAATTGTGATAACATCTACAATTTTTCATGACTGTTTGGTTGCTCTCTCTCCTGCTGCTTAAGTTTGCACCAGTGTGGGAGAAGTGTAATTAGGAAATTACTAAGTCTTAGTTAACAAAGTATATTTCTGAAACAATTAACACATTATAGAGCAGAGTAATTTAATATAGAAACCCAAAACTCAGTGTGAGACCTGTCAGAAGTGGTTTTGTCTCAAAGTGCTGACTCTTGCTGCAGACAATGGAGTCTAAAGATTAGATACCTGGCTTATCTTCTCTGCTGGTTTTCTTTATAGCTTTTAACTATTCCTGTTTTTGTCCTCCTCTTCTGAATAGATGTAGATGTGTATCAGCTTTTCTTTCTCACAGTTTGGTGCTACAATTTCATTTTAATAGAGGATTTAGAACAGGCCATTTCTCGTGCCTAGCTATCAGCAACATTTTTTGCTGGTTTCTGAATCACGGAGACAGTTGCACTGTCAACCTGAGAGCTGTCTTTAAAATCATACATCCTTGACATATATAATTAACTAGCTTGGAGGAAGATGGTTGACTGAAAGCTACACAAGCTCAGGAAAAAAGCCCATTACCTGGCACATACTCCACCTAATTGACCTAACAAAGCAGGAGAAATGAATCACGCTTCCAGCTGCTTCTCCTGCCATCTCTATCTCCCCTGGTAACTGGGTTTAATGTTTTCAGTTTTCCCACACAAATGTCAAATACCTTTCTGCTGAAGGTCTGCCTGCTTTTTTTTTTTGACAGTATGTAATTGTCCACTAGGAATGAAGGATAAGAGGACCAGCTTTCAGTAGGAGGGAAATAGATTGAGGAGTTTCAGCAATGGTGTTGACAATGGATCTGCAGAAGTGCATGTAGCAGATGACGTTCTTAGAAGGGAAAAAAACCCCCTAAAATATTCAGAAGGACAAATATCACTCCAAGAAATATTAGGCATCTGAATTGGGCCTTTATTGACTGAAAATCACTACTAATATGAATTTATTTTAATTAAAATATTAATTTGTGTTTTGACAACCACAGATATTTTAAAACATTGAATCAAATCCTTGATTTAAGATTTTTTTTTTAAGTAAATCATATAACTCATGAGCTGAAAAAGTTTATATGGTAGTAAACAACTTAGGAAATACTTCAAATGAACTTCTTGCAGCTTGGTATAACTTGAATAACTGCAATATTTCTACTCTAATTTTGTTGTTTAGAAATGGTTGTCCCCAAATTAGTACTACCATTAAAAAACCCACCAGCCCCTCCACTCCTCTGACAGAAGGCACAAAAGGCAGAGATCATGGGTTGAGATAAGAACAATTTACTAGAAACAGAAATGAGATACAACAAACAGTAACAGCAATGTTATTAATAACAGATGTATATAAAAAGAGAGGGTGATTCACATGCAAAAATGCTCACTGCAGACCTCATGTGACAAAGAACAATGGCAAAGAGCTTCCCCCTCCTACCGTGGCCTTCTCAGAAGTGTGCTTTGCCTCCACCCCTGGAATGACCTGAGGTGGTATAAAATAACAACCTGGCCATGCCCACATGGCTCCTGGCTCTGCCACCTCGATAGAAAAAATTCACTCTGTCCTGGCTGGAACCAGGACAACTAAGTATATTTTTTCTGTTTGAAAACTGGATATATTGTAGTGCAAAAAAAGAGCTTTAGCCTTCATAGAAGCATATATGTAAATTACTTTTCTGAAATATTTCCACAGATTCACAAAATACCCTGAGTTGGTCACTATATTATCATGTATTCTAATATCATACAAACAGCACTGGCTATTCCTGTTTTCATCATCCTTCTTCATGTGAGAAAATAAAATATGATGGATCTGTTCTACATCTTCACATCTAGCAACAAGTAGGGAGACTGGAAAAATGGCTGGAGAAATAAACTTGAAATTGATAAAGGCATTTAGTGCACATTTCTGTTGAAGGTGTTCTTGTAAGTTACTGGATATATCCTTTGAATCCCAACCTCTCAGGGTCGAACTGAGGAAAAAAATAGTAACAGGATTCATTACTTCAGTCTTCCAATGTAATTAGGTGAAAGAAATGTTCGTGGTTGAAAGAAGTTACTTATAATTTGTTCTTTGTTTTTTGCTTCAGGCCATATATAAAAATAGTAACTCAATCTTGCAAAATCTGTTACTATATTTTGAATCTACAAACCAATATGTGCAATAATTTATTAGGAAAAAAATGGAGTAAAATTCTCGTTTCTTTATCTTGTCTTGAGCACAATACCTCAGCTTCAGATGAATGTACAGTTACTTTAAGGCTAATTTCTAGTAAGGGTTGCTGTATTAAAATATTTTTAAAATTTGGTTTTTATATTTCCTTATAAGTATGAATTGTTCTCTACAAAGCATTTCATGAAAATATAAAGCATTTTCTTTCCTTATTTTCATTAAAATTTGTGTTCTCATTTATAAGGAATCAGTTTGATGTCTTGCATACCAAGAGGATGTACTATAATACAAGAGTGTCATCTAGTGAATGATTTGGGTGAAGGACAAATGCCTCAGTAGTAGTCAGATTGTGAGTCATGCTATAAGTACACCTGATTAGACAGCAGGAATACTCAGAACATTTTAGAACTCCTTCAGATCAACACTGAATACTAAAAAAAAAAAAAATTAAAAACTACTATTAAAAGGAAAAGGATAATTTGACATTTACTGCTTCAACATGACACATACACTTCCTTAAAACCTTCTAATCTCACGTACTAAAACAGTTTAAACTTCCAGAACTCATGGAATCAATGTGAAGTAAATGATATTAGAAAGTTAAGTGGAAGCTTTCTTTTTCTAAAACAAGCTTAACCCTTAGCTGAGCTGTTGAAAACCTTAGACATTAGTTTGCTTTACTTAGGAAAAAATAAACAACTGTTTTCTGCAGAAAGGTCTGGAAAAAAAAATGAACACTTGGAGAGCATTTTTGTTAAAGGATCTTTACACCTTTACAAAAATTAGTTAAAATCTGCAGCAGTCTATTTTAATAATTGTGCCAATATGTTATACCTGCAGTGGAATATAAGATTTAAGGTGAATGTGAGTTATGTATCTTCTCATTTTTTGATATTCAATATAGCAGTGATTTATCAGGTAAGATAATCAGGAAATACGAAATTCTAGCTGTAAATTACTATTCCTGGTAAACAGACAATTTAGCTGGGAGAATGAGGTATTCAACTGCATGTAAAGAACAAAAATCTGCACTAGGCAGTGTTGTTGATAATTTCTATCTTACAGGTAGCTAAAGATTAGAGTTGGGGGGTATAGGGGTGGAAAAAAAGGATATTTTGACTGTAATCCCTTTATTTTTAATTACACTAAAGGGATACATTTTAGGTTTTGATTTTACATGTGCATATAAAAAGTACTGATAAAAAGAACTCTAAAAAAGAGCACTCACTGAAATTTATTAGACTTCTAATCTGAAAAATTAAATAAAATTTAATTGTAATTAAATTAAATCTTCAGCTGAGACATCTCAACTGATAGCAAATTCTATTATTATCCTGACCATGAGAATGGTTTATCTGATTAATTTCAGCTGTTCCCTTATGTTCTTATTTGTCATCATTCCTTGCCCCTTTCTCTAAATCTCTTTCAGTTATAGATTCCTCTTTTAAACTCAGTCATATTCTTTTCCCAGTGCTGTTTGCCTTGTCTATTTTTTATAAGCTACCCTTTCATTTTCAAAGCTATCTGCTTTTCTTATCTTTCCTTTCAGCCTCTAAGTACCACTTTTTAAAATTAGTGTTGAAGGGGAAGATAGCAGCAAAATACAGTAGCAGTTGTCGAAACAAAAACTGTTAAAGAAGAGAAATGGGTCTTAGTAAATGCTTCACTCCTAGCTGACTTTGGTGTGGGTTTATTGATACCAGTTACAGGTTCAACACTCTTCTGATTATCTGAAGTATGGAAATGCTATGCTTTGAAAATCTATGGGCTTGAGAATATGCAGAAAACAGAAAACTACTATTTTCTGATAATCATAATGATCCTGGTTTTTAAAATCTTTTGGCTTGTCTTTAGTTTATGTGTGCTGATTCTGATTCTTTCTGAGTATTGTCAAACTGTTTCACTAATTATCCAAACACTGGACGGTATTTTGTTATCATAATAAAAAGTAATATTCTATTCTCTGTGTAATACATGGCTCTGAACTTGAGCCCTAACTTGATGAAGCTGGAAATAATTCAAGATTCATAATTCATGATATGAAAATTCTTTTATTCTTTCTTACTTTATTAATGAAGGAACAGTTTTTCTAATTATGATCATTAAGGATCATCCCTCCAGAGAGAGGGTCACTCTTGGGCAATGCTGACAACAGCTTGTTCTCTGCTATTTTTCAGGCCATTTTCACCCCCTGTTTCTTATTGTAATGGTTTATATGTGTAGTCATAATCTCCTCCTTTAGGGAATGTATCTCTCTTCCAATGTAGGAGGCAAACACTGTGCAGTCATACAGCCAAGTTTGCCTTGAATTAAAAAGGAAGATTTAAATTTTACTATTAAACTCATGCATAAAACATAGAAATCCAGCTCTAAACCAAAATACACTCTAAGGACACTGTCAGAGGCACTGTAGCAAGATCTACCATGCTACACTGCCAACATGGCAGATTTCATTCCTCTTTGTAAACAAAAAACTGTATATCTTCTCTGAGTTTTGAATGTGCATTTTTTTCCCTTAGCGTGTTGTAAATAAACTTGGAATATTTTAGGTGTATCACTAAAAATTGCATCTGCTTCCACCCAATTTTCTTGCCATCTGCCATATAGATTGCCATCTCTTTTAGAACAATAGAAATCTATTTACTAGTTTCTTTCTTATGGTGCTAAGTCTCCGACTATATTTTCTTTTGTATGCTGGAAGTGTGCTCAGAGCTGCATTTCCTGCCTGTTGACAATCTTTAGAAGATGAAGAGTTCTCTGGCACTGCACTGAGACAGCCCTAGTTCAGACATCCGTGTAAAAAATTCAGCAAGGCAGTACTGTTCCAGATGTGATGTGTTCCTGGAAGTCCTGCAGCACTAGGGACCACAAGGCCACCATGCAAGTAGATGACCCTCAGCAAGAGGCAAATTATGAGGAGAAACACTTAAATTACTGTGACACAAAGACTTTGCCAAAACGATGGGACTAGAACAAAAAAATACCCCATTTGGAACCATTTTGATGGGCTTCCATGTATTAGTATTAAATCATTAGCTGCCAGATTGAGTCTGCTAGATTCTCTCCTATCTTTTTCCATCCAGCCATCAACTGCCCCGTCCCATCTCTGGGACAAATTACTGCCAGGGTTTCAGAATTAGGAGCCAGATTCTCTTTCAACAACCATCCCAAACCCTCCAGTTTCCACAGCTGTCAGTATTTAAGGCAGCCTCTTCCCAGGTGCTTGTGGGTGTAGTTGCAGATAAAGGAGACTTCTTTGAAGCATTTGGGTTGGTGTAGTGTTCTAGTTATTTGGACTGTGCCTTGTTTAATCCTTGTGGAGAGGTAGACAGCCAAGGCTCCTCTGCAAAGGTTTGAGAAGGTTAAAAACAGTTTAAAGCTACTTGGAGATTGAGAGAGAAAAGTAGGATAGATTCCATTAAGAGGCCAGTGCCTGTGCTTCCTCAGCTGTACTCAAAGGTCCTGCTTGTGTGTTTGAGTCACCATTAACAGCAACCTTCCTCTAGGTAAGTGCTACCCATCCCAGTGAGAGGGGACATGCTAGCTCAGGGAGGTTGTTTTTCCCAGAGATTTCAGTTATTGAAATAGTCATTGGTTTTAAGTGTGTGTGAGTAATCTTGGCTAGTTCATGAAAGAAAGAAAAATGTTGTGTTAAATTTCACTTCTTTTCAATTTTTTATAGTCAATTGCTTTTAAATGCTGCTCCAGGTAGTTCCTCATCTTGAGCTTACCTTCACATTTAAGGTGTTTCCAGGAAGCTGAGATGGTAGAAACATTAAAACAGATTGGATTCAGAATAAAATTAAAGTATCATCATAAAAACCATCTTTCAGAGTAGATGATATTTCAGTGACAGTGTTATTCCACTGTCATTTTATTTCTTTTTCTACTACTGAAAATGCCCCCCTGGTGTGATGATGATGCAAAACACAACGCAAGAAAACACGAAGAAATTGAAAAAATATTAGGGCTTTTTAATGAGAAAATTTAATTAAAGATTTCTGCTTATAAGACTTAAATTCTCTGGTGTTTATAAACATCTAAAATGCTACAGATCTGAGAAAAATATGAATTTCCTAGAAATAAATGAATTGTAATTCTTTGAACTACACTCCTGTCTGAAGGATTCTTTGTTACTTTTAAGCATAGAAAAAGAGAACTGTAAATCATTTTCCCATTTTTTGGACCAAGTATTAATGATGCTGGCACTTTCATGTCTTCACTCTTTCCTTTGGTGACCAGTTTGTTTAAAAAAACCTGGGCTCAGATAATTAGTCTGCTTAAGAGAAGTGTGCAATATATGCACAGTGGGAAATCCTGTAAAAAAAGCAGTTGCTGACTTGAATAAATACGCTGTTTAAAATACCTCATTTTCTCCTTATGCACGTAAATTTTCAAAGTGAAAATTTAAAATACTCGTATATACATAAAGTATTATGGAGGCTTTTCTATGGAATAGAAAATGATGCTTATTTCTTATTAAATTAAAATTGCATCTTAGGACTTGGAATGAAGTGCCGTTCAATTGCAGCAACACTGTCAGAATTAAGTTTCATTTGGGGGACTATATGCGATACTTTCAAGTTTGAGGTTCTTTAAGACTCATGCCTTTCCCTTACAGTTGCCTAAGTTATGGATAAATATGTACTGCTCTCAATTTTAGCTGGACTGATCCCCTATCTTTTGAGGCTTTAGTGAAAATCTCATGGAATTACGTTAAAAATGTCCAGGTTCCTGTTTTTTTTCTCCCCTGCTCCTTTTCCCTGTAGAGTGACTTCCCCTCTTAAGACTTGTGAGTGGTGTTAGTGCTGCTATTGCTGTTCTTGGTGTGGATCTGCAGCTGCAGAGCAAGCTTTAAGCTGAAGACCTGTCCCTCTTAGGACACATTTCTGCAGCTGGGTTTTGAATACTGCCAATATTCTTTCAGGAAGGTATGCTGGCATGTGCTCTACTTTAAGTATTTTTATGCATGTGTTGAACATAAGTTTGGAGTGGAGGTCTCCTGAGGTCTTTCCAACCTCAATTATTCTGTGATCTGAGGAATGTTGCTTCTGAGTAAAAGAATTTCACACTTCATGAAATTTTTGTATTTTTCATAGTTTCAAAAATCTGTGGAGTGCTTCAATTTTTTAAAAATTTTTAATAAACAAAACCACATTTATTAAAATGCTCCATACACTTCAGTTTATCTGGTCAGAGAAGCTGTTTTTCAAGTTTCATCATTGTTTTTCATTTAACAAATTGCATAAAACTAAGTACATTTTGGCTGGTTTTACTTTTAATCCATAAAGGAAACTAGATGTGATTGAATACTCAGTTTGGGAGTTTTTTTGCCACATCAGTTAGCTTTAGCCTAGTGGTTTTAAACTTTGTATTTAGACATTTTTCTAGTCTAATATGGGAGGCTCTGCACTCATGGAGTTCATGTCCATCAAAATGCTTCATATAGATATCTGAAGGAAAGCACGTTTTTCTCCCAGAATCTAGATGTCTGTGAGGAATTTATAATTCAGATTACACTGAAATATGCATTAATGTCTCTGAAATGGGTCTCAGAATATATTTTTCACATAAACATTTTTCTTGTTCTATATTGTCTCTTCTTAGTTCTAAGGTGAAATACGACTTATTTTATCACGTCTGTTTAAAATCTTTGGGTTATCCTTAACTAATAGCCTGAAATATTGAACATCCATTACAAAACTAAAAGGTGTCAAAGTTTGTCTTGTTTTTCAACATGTAGCATCTCAAATAGCCTTACTGAATCAAAACTGATCTCATGAGAAATCCTTCAAACAATTGTCTTCAAACTGACTTTAGCAAGAAACTCAAAGAAGATAATCTAAATCATATAGTAATTTCAGCTGAATGAAATCCCCAGGGGTCTTTTGGTCCAGAGCCAAGTTTAAATTCAGCTTTTTTAGTAAAGGAATTTGAGCCTGACGTTTATTATTGAATCTAAGTGGCAGACTATTCTATCAGTTCAAAATATTCTCCAAAATGTAACATAAATTGCTACTTATCAAGTATATATTGATTTACACAAGCTGGGAATGATG
>VWZQ01005452.1:80989-99707 GCA_013397015.1 Myiagra hebetior | reverse complement strand
AAAAAAAAAAAAAGAGGGGCAAATAAAATTTTAGTAATTTAAGTCTTACGTAATTAGAAATTACTGGCATTTCCACAGCATCCATCTTGAAGGACAGCTGTCAATTGTTTTTGTGAAGGAGGAGACTAACTAAACATGCACCATGTTCACAGAATGTCCATTATTCCTTCAAACAAGTACTGGTTGATCTATTCAAAAAAAAAAAAAAACCAAACAGAATATTGTTAATAGTTTGCAAATCTGCAAAAGTAGAATTCTGTCCTGTCTGTTCTCATATTTCTCATATTTTTTGTTTGTTTAGTTATACTAGTTGAAGTGAACCCCATCTCTCCTGTTCTTTATTTCCCCAGTGGGAAAGAAGAGTCACGTGTGTTTGGGTGTTATGCCTTCATTTAATAAAGGTAAAATTAACGGAGATCTGAATTCTATGAGAATTTCTTGGCTTCTTTTGCTTCCTAACCTTTCCCTTCCTTCTTCTACTTCCCACTGTTTTTTAGTGAACAAATAATTTTCAGCTAAAGAAGAGACCCACAATGATAACACAAGTTATCCTCCTCTCACATTGTAACTTTGTCATTTCACATTATAACTTTGCCATGACCCTTGCTTTGCTGATGTTATTATGCTAATCCCCGTGGATTCTATAAAGGAGTAGGGAAAATGCCATTCCTTCTGCTTGCCGAGGGATGCCTATGTGATAATTTGATTATAGAATATATTCTTTGCATCCTAGAAAAAAGAGGTATGGAAGAGTTGTTTGTGCAAGCTCATTTGTGATTGCTTGATTAGAAGTACTTATTTAATAACAGGCTAATAAAGGCCCCCAAGCCATGGCATTTGGTGAAAAAGAGGTAATGTGCTAAGAAACACGATACAATTATTCTGCATGCCAGCTTGCTGGGGACCCGTAATGCACTATTCTCTGCAGAGTTTGTGCTCTGAGTGACAATTTACAGCACAAAAATCAATACTTGTTCAGGCAGAAATTATCTGAGTGTCTATATGTACATATATATATACACACCAACATCTAGAGCTGGAACATTTGAAGGGAGATATCAGCTGTATTTGGTTACCACAGAAAAACATAGTGGAAGTTTTCTGAATGGAGGCTCCCTATTTCTTCTACAGACTAATTAAAGCAGTTCATGCTTTATGGACTTTATTATCTTTCCTGCTTTCTTTTCCACTGCTGTCTCATCTTGCTAGCATGTATTAGGCTATATATTCTTTAAGACTTGATGTTTAGCAGTTACTGGTTTACAGCATAACGTTCACTTTGAAGATAAGAACTCTAAAGGCTTTGTAAGTCTAACTGTAAGAAAAAAAAAATTATTTTGATTTTGTTTATTATCAGCTGTATGTAAAGCATCAGTGAAAGATGGTTTGCCATATTCTTCCCTACAAGTATAATATAAATGTGGAGTGTTTGCCTTCTCGGGCTCAGAGGCATGTGCCAAGTCCACTGGCTTTCCCCTGGCACACAAGGCATTTCCCACCTGAAAGGCATTAATATGGCACTGTACTGGTGTTCTGGAAGTCCAGTGTAAAGCCAGGCTCTATCACTGTGAGCACTGATGTGTGCTGATGTGGCTAAATGGCTTCTTGGCTCGTATCTCCTCAAGGGCATATCAGCAATAACCATAAAGCTGTATTTGGTTATGCACCATGGTTATGGTGTTTATGCACCGTCTCACTTCTATAACAAATGCACTGGAGCAAGGGATAGCACTGTTGCATTTTCATATTTTATCATGTGTTTTCATTTATTTATTTGAGAGGGGGATTTTGGGTGTGTGTGTGTGATTTCATACTTCTCTTTTAAACCTGACTGTCTTTGAAGTGTGCATAGATAAAAGCTTTCCCAACAGACATCTTTTTATTTATCAGCTATGTGTGTATAAGAAACCAAGAACAACATGCTTACATTAGAATAAAAGTAACATGGAGAATTTCCAGAAATTCTTCCACTGCCACCTATTTTCAAATTTCAAATACTGTTTTTTTTTTTTTTTTTCTTGTCATGGTATGCCTTATGTATAGCATTTACATCTGACCCAGAAATTTATTGGCCAAGATTTCCAAGAATTGCTTTTTTTATCTGGATGTGATAGGGGAGTTTCATCCAAAAGACCAGCACGTGGTCAGGCCATAATCTACTTTTTAAATGGAGCACAAGATTATTTTTTCTGTGGTAGTGAGGGTGAAAAACAGGAACTGTGTAAAGGCTGTTGATTGAATGAAGCAGGTTTTGGGAACCCCCTCCTGAGTTGGCACACAGCTTTACTAACAACAGAACTGTTGGGCTAACAGCAGGCTAATTCAGAAATGACAGTGGTATGTTTTTAGGGGGTAGTTTTTTGATGTTCTTTGTAGCATGGTGTCACCCACCAGGTCATTCCATGCATTTCAATTGTATGGGAAGCATAATAATAGTTCTCCATAACATAAAAGTCTTTGAAGCTTTTGTGCAATGGCCAGCCATGTTGATTGATTGGCAGAGGTGATTTGATCCGTGTGACCTTGTGCTCCTGTTATGGAGCATTAAGAAGTGGCTTAGATTTGTAGCTAACGTCAATCAGCCTGTTAGCAGACCAAGTGGTTGGCAACATCATCTAATTGCTCTCAGCCTGATTCTGTGACATGGAGATAGTTGGGAATGAGATGCATGGAAAAGCAGAAAGTAAGTTTTTTAAAATATATGAACATGAAATTAGAACAGCAATTCATCTCTTGCAAAATTCTGCAAGAATGTGCCTACTTTGCAGTGCTTGCAAGCAGCTGCAACCCAAATAATCAAAAGTTGTTTTTTCAGTAATTCCATGCTAATATGGTGCCCTGTTGACTTTTCTAGGCACCAAGTGGGAAATGGCACAGTAAAGCATCCTTGTGCGATATATGCCCCTTCAAGATACTTGTCTAAATTATGTTGAATAATTCATGGTAAGATAATTAGTTAATTAGAGCTCCATTCCAGTGGAACTTGTGCTGTCTGTGAATTTGAGTTTCTATCTTCTTGCTCTCACAGCACATCCTGGGAAAAATGACAAAGTCTCATCTCTTGCATCTAAATTATTTCCCTACAGCATTTTTCTCCATTTGCAAGAAACATTTACATTATCTGCCCTATTTTTGTGCCTTGTTTTGTATCTCCTGCTGCATCTGTAACAAAAATTCTGCAGGTGAAATGCAGTGTAATGCATCCTAGCATGGCAGGATTCAGAATATTGAGAGTGGTAGCTAAGGGTAAACTAATGCAGGAATACAGGGATGTAAGCAGTATAAATTGATGCTGTCACTCTGGGCTATGGTACTTTACAGGCACCTAACTGGGACACTCAGCTAAAGCAGATTGCAATATCTGAAGTTGTACACTCTTACAGTTCCCTAATTTTAAGCAGATTTTAGCATTTACAGTTTTTTGCAGCACTCTGACATCCTGTTTAAAGTATTGCCATGTAAGCAGAGCTCAACTTGGCTCCCTGTTTTAAGGGCCAGAGGTGAAGCTTAGCAGATACACATGAGGTTTGGAAGATTCCAAAAAAAGCATTATATTTATGGGTATGCACAGAATGAAATGAGCACATGTACTATTCATACCTCAATTTTTCCTCACTGTTCTTCCTGCATGTATCAAAAGAGGATTTTTTGGCATTTTTGTCATCTTTTTTTTGTTTTCCTGGATTATTCCTTTCCTCCTTACAATTGGAAACTGAAATTTTTCTCCTTAAAACTTTCAAAAAAAAGGTCGGCTTTTTTTTTTTTTGATAACTTCTCCTCCCTTGCTCTGATGTTTTTCTTCAGGAAAAACATTTTTTGAAATTAGAAGCAGAAATGTTGGAACCAAAAATACTGGTTTAGTCTATAAAATAGCCAAGCCTTTGTCTGTGCAGACATCCATGAGATTACATGATCACCAAGATCTAGCAGTCCTTTAAGATAATCTTGATTCTTATCACACTTAAGTCTTCACACTGAGTGGAAAGGGTAAATAGCAAAAAGCAAAGATAATAAGAAGCTTAGAATTTTAAAATAATACTTAGAGACTTTTTATTTCTACAGATTCAAAATCTGGAAAAGAAAGTAAAATTTTTTAAATTGGCTACCCCTGATTTGGAAGTGCATGTGGTAGGAATTAAGAACACATGCCCACTGCATTACATCAGTATAGAAAGAAGTGGGAGATCATTGTGTAATGATGGACAGGGTCATTTTGCATGATCAGTTTTGATGTCCATGAGTTAATACCCTCTCTTGAAATCACATCCTTGTCATGCCCAGTTTTGTACTGTCAGACATGTTCCAGCTGGAGGTTGGCAAATCTGAGCTGGCACAACAGAGAAGATTCTCTTGATGCCCCTCTGGCTGATTTGTTCCACTGAAAAAATAAGGAAGGCTGTTTGTTCTCACGGAAAGACAGTCCATCCAATTTGTCAGTACCACTTTAGGATAACAAAGTCAAGGTCTTGCATAAGAAATGTCTGGGAAGCCATCATGTAGTCATACACAAATCCTTGACAAAGTCACTGAGCTGTGGTGTCTGTGAGTGCTTCTCTCCTTAGGTAAAGTGACATGGTCTGTCTTAAACAACTGGTGTGTGAAGGCTACCCAGGGTCTGAATGGAGTAGATCCTGCTTGCTCACCTGGTCACCACATCTGGAATAGAGGGTGGAAGTCAGTGACTGACAGTAAGAACAACTGCTTCTGTATTCTCTGTCAGTGACGCCTTGCTTTGCTACTGACTTTAAACACAATTTTCTATGATAAATGATAAAACCCTGTAAGAAAAAAAGAGAAAAGACAGTGTTGAGAAAGCTGGCTTTTTGCCCTTCTAGGTTACCAATTCCTCAGTACCCAGCTAGGAGGCAGTGTCCTTTAGGCTGTAGCTGATCAGTCAGGGGCACAGGGCAAAGTCTTGGCATTCAAGGCGGTGATAGAAGAAATGGTCCCTCTTTAGAGGGGGCAGGAGAGCAAGGGGTGGAACTTGCATCAGTTCATCAAACCGTGCTAGTCTCAAACTAAGAATGGCTCTAGAAAAGAGCAGAAATGAGAAATTGATTAAAAATGAGTGAGATGTGCTGGATCCACCTTCTTTTTCCAGGCCTGCCTGCTGCTCACCATAACTTGCCGCAGCTTGGGAAGAAGACAGGGCATATGAAGAGGAAGTTTTTTACAACTAATTGTTGTTTTGGAAGTCCTTGTAAAGGACTTTTTTTTACTGTTACTGCCTTTAGCAGGTGGTGATAATAATAGGAGGATATGCTATCAGAAGAGCTTTCCTTGATAGTCCTTAAGTCTTTTTACAGGGTTTCATCATTGATCCAAAAAAATAAGGTAACTATGGAAACATAGAAACATCTCTCAGTGTTTTCTTCACTATGTTTATTTTTAACACTATTGAATCTTATGAATGGTTCTTCACATGTTGAAAAAGATTTTTCTGAATGTCCTTTCTTATTGTGTAAAAGATACATATGGGATTTGACATAAACCTTCAGTGATTCAGAATAATTTTTGCTAGGGATATATAAGGGACACAAGATATTTCTAATGCATTAAATTTTTGCCAAACTTTGTGAAAATTCAATCTTTGAATTTTTCAGAATGCATCAGTGGCTGAATCAATGAAATGAGGAAAAAATGGTTGTGGATTTCAGAGCAAGAAACACCCAGAGTTTAGGGGTTTTGAGTCCCTGATCATATTATTACACTCTTATATAGACAATCATAATTTTTACAGGTGTCAGCATCAGAAGTATGCAAGAACTGCTTGATTTCTATACGTTGGGAATTATAGCTGCATTCTTAGATTCCTAAATGGTATTTTAGAAGGTGAATATTATAAATCAATCTTTAATGTCTTTGTCAATTGCTTTATCTAAAATCTAAACTCAACCTATGAGAAAAATTGTCCATCTTTTTTTGGTCTGTGTAAATTCATGCTGTTGGTGCAGAGCAAAGATGGTATCAAAATGCCATAGTTGTGAGATTTGATGTTAGCAGAGGCACATAAATAGTCAGCAATGCCGTCAGTAAAAGTGAAGACGTAATCTTTAAGAAGGCAAACATTTTCTGTCTCTGTCACTTAAAGAAATGAAATTATACTCCCTCATTTTACCTCTCCTCCTTGCCTTTCTTCCCTACCCTTCCAAATTTTCCCAACAGTGAACTTCATTTCACTGGTAACCTACATGTAATTTGAATCCAGCAGAATTTTTTAAGCTAATCTTGACAGAATGGGGACACACATTTAGAAGGAAAAAATAAGAAGGCGTACACCATTCTTTATGTTTCCCTTCTAAAAACATTGCTATTTTAAATGAAAGTAGATGATACTTTACATATTCATATGCCCTGAATATGAGTTCTTGTCACAATCATCTTTCTCTAAAGCACATCCATTGCAGATCTCAGACTGCATGTTGCATGCAAAGTAGGATCTAGTACAATCTCTGACAGTCTCCTGATTTCTGCTGTACAGTTGTTTTTTAGAAAAACAAACATTTTCCTTCTGCAGACTTGCCACCAGCTTGCCATGCTTCTTTGTTTTGAACCTGAAATTACTCTGTAACTTTTGTAGATTGTATATTCTTCCACAGAAGAATATATCTAATATCCTAAGTTAAACAACTTTGATTGGTACCAAATTAACGTGTGTTGTTCATGATACAATATTCATAAATTCTTATCAATTGTTAAAACAGTAGACAAGCTAAGAACTGTATTCAAATAATTTACTATTACAAAAAAAAAACCTGGAAATAGAACTAGGAACACTGTTTGCATATGAGTAAGTCTCTTATTCCTCAGTCAGAGCTCTGAAATTACGGTGAACAATTAGCTCAGTGCCATTCAGCAGCACTCCTGCACAAGAGGAATCTTAAGGCGTTGCCATAGTCGTCATCCTCCACGTTTTCCTTTGCCAGTCACCCGTTTCTCATTGCTACAAAAGTTTTGAAGAGGTGATACAAGATTTCTTTAAAACAAGCTTTTGCTGGAGAAGACAAAATAATGAATTGTGTTTTAAGATAATCTGTTGTACCAGTTTAGGAAAGCAACTCTATTTATTGGCTTTGTCTTAATGTCTTTCCGAACAGGGACCTAAATTACAAATCCTTTGACTTCTCTATGGGGAGTAATACTGAATTTCAAGTTATATAAAAAAAAGCATATGAACAGTAGTTTGCAGGTGTGCTCATTTTGTACTGGGATAGAATTAATTTTCTTCACTGGATCTGGTATGAGCTCTGTTTTGGATTCCTGCTGAATAGAGGGTTGATAAGAGTTGTCTTGCTTACTGCCTTTTCTGCTTTTCATCCCACCCTACAAGCACGCAGGCTGCAGAGCATGAGATGTTGGAGGTGACACAGCTGGGAGAGCTGACCCTAACTGACCAAAGGGATATTCCATACCTTAAGGAGTTATTCTCAACATATATGAAGCCAGGGAAAATTGGCTGTGGGCCACAGCTCAGGAACTGGCTGGGAGTCAGTCAAATGGTGGTCAGCAATTGTTTTTCATTTACATAATTTGCCTTTCCAAGGTTTTATTTTCCTTTTCATTGCACCCTTTTTCAGATATTGAACAACTCAACCCACAAGGCTCCTGAATCTTGCCTTTTTAATTCTCTTCTTCCCCATCCTGGGGGAGAGTGAGAGGCTGTGTGCTATGCATAAGTTGCCAGCTAGGGTTAAATCAGACAGCAGAAAAAGAAATTAGTTTGTTGGTTTTTTTTTTTTAACATTATTTAGTGATTACATTTGAATTATGGAGCATTTATTGGCTGCTTAAGCAATCAATATTTTACTCACAAAAGCAAGGGGTTTTTTTTCTCAGATTGGAGCACTAAATCTTTTCCCCCTTTATTCAATATCACTTTTGTATTTACTAGAACATTTCAAATACAAAACATTAAACACAATGCCACCAATGAATAGAAACATTTTGCTTTAACTGTGAATATAAGCATACACAAAGGGATACTCAGCTTATCCTAGCCACATGAAATTAAGCCTAACCTAGTCAATAATTTGTCTTTTTCCACTATAGTAGTTGTGAATGACATTTTTCAATTTAAGTAGTAGTGCAAAACATGCTAAATGCTAAGTCTTCTCTGCCAATGACAGTTGAAGGTTTTTGAGATGCAGTTTTCTTTGGCTTTCACATTGTCTTAGGAGAAGTCAATGTTTTTTAACCTCTTTTAAGAGCACCTTTAGGCGAAGTCACTGGTAACTCTTTGAGATGACAGAAATTAATTAAAATATATGGCATTGTCATGGCAAAAGTTCTACAGACCCTTTCATATCCCTGACAAAGGGCTTCAATACCAAATTATTGATATTTTTTGAATGTTTTGTCCCAGTGTTTCCATCTGAAGCTGCTCTATTTGTGTGACCACACAATGTGATCGTGACTTCCACATTCATGTGATTGTACTGGTTATTACTACAACTAATTTTGGGGAATAATCTACTTCTTAGCCCATTGATTTTTTTAAAAAATAGCAGTTCTATTCTCCTAATAATGTTTTAGGAATTACCCTTGAAGGATTACCACTGGTTATGTGATTATAACCTTCACCTGTAATGTGCTGAAACTCACATTCCTGTGCAGAGCCCTAAGGCTTTTCTTCCCTGATCTTGACCAGAATGTTTTCCCTGAAGAAAAAAACCCCCTTTGTCTAAGGATGAGTGTCATTGAATCAATTACATTTTGGGAAATATTTTTTCCTAGTCAGTCAGGAAATAGTATAAAAAAATATCTGACAGACTCTGGTCTCAAGGTAAATAGAATTTAATTTATTTCCCTGTATTGATATTAATACTTTTTTTTCCTTCTGAATGTAATTTATTTATTAATTTGTAACTTAGCCCTTGATATCTTTCAAGATCTTCTCTCTTAACTCTGATTTGAAATGAGGAAAAAAGAAAAAACCCTTTAGGTACTGAGAAAGAATGAGAAGCAATTTTACATGGGAATGTCTGAAATTAGTTTACTTGATGAGTTTGTGTGTCTAACTACAGCTTTGCGGGTAAGAAAAAAAATTGAAATAAATCTATATCTAATTATATCCTATGCATATGTTCAATTTAATTACTGGTGAGAATAACTTAATTTATGAACAAATGAGGAGCAGAATGTAGATGAGGAACATAGTATTTTTTGTCTGGTGAGACCAGTATATCATATTGATATGTTAATGTGACATACTGTGGTGAATTTTACTGAAGCATTATCAATTTCTCTGTGTAACTAGCAGTGCAGAGAAGTGGAAGAGAAGTAATAATTAATGTTCTGTCTTCTAGCAAATTTTTTTCTTTCTGTTTTGTAAAGAGCGTAAGCAGGGGTATAGCAATCTCACAAGTAGAGTAAACAATATGAAGTCAATGTATATTACTTTGCTGACCCATTAATTTTGTAGAAACAGACCATTGCAGACCAGGCTTGTCCCAGACATTGCTTTACCTGTGTAGATTTCCATTAGATTCTCTAGCTGCCATCATTATTTCCTATTAACACACAGTGTCTGCTTTGTAGTTTCCTGAGAAATGTTGAGTGGTCTTTAAGGAAGACAGAAAGCTTTAAAAAAGAGGTAACTCAAGGTATTTGATCTCCATTTCCATGAAGGATCTGAGAAACAGCAGGGAGCACAGCATATTATCAGATTATCCCCTGCTAATTAATGGAGAAGGTAGAAGAAATCTTGCAGGAGAGGCTGGGGACCTGTTGTCACTGTGTCACTTGGCAGGGTGCTGAATTGTTTACTCATGTAGAAAGCTGACAGTTTGCACCAGAGCTCTGCATTCTTCTGAAAACAGCCTTTGACTGCACAAAAGTCAACATATACTGGTTTGTTTTGTTGTTTGTTTTTCTTTTTTTTTTTTTCATCAGTGACCAAAGCTTTGAGGGAGGCTCGGAAGTCTTGCAGGTATATCTGATGCAAATACCAAAACTCTTAATAATTAAATCCAGTTTCCAGAGGGAGAGCTGGCCCTTAAATGGGAATAAAACCAAATTTTTACCCAAGGATGTTCAAGGTTCTTCTCAAAGGCTTTTTAGCAGATGGGACGAAGGACAAATTTGAGACCCTACTTCAATGTACTGTATTAGTAGATAATACTGAAACCTTTAATCAAATGTTGACTTTTTACTTCATTAAAAATGGAAAGAAAAATTAACTGCTAGAATATGACTAATGAAAGTCTTTAAATGCGTGCCAGAAAAGACATCTGAAAGAAAGTGACACTCCTGTCTCTGTATTAGGCCTCGATTAATTCTAAAAAATACACTTTTTTATGGTTTCAGAAATTTTAGAAATTAATTGCATGATTTCAAAAGGAAACTTGTGTTCTTAAGAAAATTATGGTGGCATTAAAGCGTGCGGCCAAGCTGAGCTTGTAATAATTCACATGTTTTGCTTTTGAGTACATGCCTTAGAGTGCAGGATTTATTTTCCTCTTTAGTAATTGTTCTTACTGGTGAGCAGTACTAACTGGAGAAGAGCGTAGTGAACGTGTAAGAACTACTTCAAAAATATATGAGTGTTTGCAAAATATTTTGAGAAGCTTTCATGGAAAGTGTGCTAGAATAAGAGAACAATGGTGACCATGCTGAAACTGTTCTTTTTAGCTGTTTGGTGTTAATTGGTAATGTTTTGGAGATACTCCTAAAATATTTCTTCAGGGGTATTTTGACAGGCACTACAGGAGATATGTTACACAGTTCTGAACTTTCTTGTTGTAATTCAGAGTGCCTTGCTAAGATAATGAGATCTTAATTATGGCTAATTATTCTTTTCTCATTTTCAATTTCTCTCATACAATTCACCTTATTTTTACCAAAACCCTAGCAAAAGAAATTAGCTTGTAACTGCATAATTAAATTTTTATTTCTGATACCCAACTGCTTCTCTTTTTGAGCTTTATCTAGCACATTTTAAATCAACATGTTTAATTATCACAGTGATCATTAAAAGTCAATCTAATTAGCCTTAATTTCCAAATTTTTTGGAGGATTTTAATCTCAGCCTTCCATGGAAGGAGTTTGGTTTAAAGTTTTGGGGGTCTTTTCCCTCATGTAATGATGTAAAGTAAAACAACTGGCTGATTCCCTAAGGACACTTGAACAGAAGACAAAACCCACAGAGGTTAGCAAAGGCTGAATTAGCCCTTTAAGCAGTAGGCTCCCACATTTCTGGTGCTATTTTTTTCTTGGGTAGGGCATCCCTCTCCAGCCAGCTTTATCTCATCCCAGGCAGATATTTGCTGCTGCAGATTCCAGCAGAAGAGAGCTGCTTTGGACAGAGGTAAGGGTAGTGAAGATATTTCCTCTGGCTTAGTATTTTCCCCATGTAATATAATGTACCTTAAGGAAAATTTTAAAATAATAAATCTGTCTGTTCTGCGTGATAAAAATGCTTCTATCACTGCTTCATTCTGTTTCTCATGTTCTTAATGCTTCTGGGAAGATATGTTACTGGATATATGTGCGGGTGGGTGGAAGTGTGCTTTCCATCTAATGAATGGCATGTCTAAATATACACCTTTTGAGCTGTATTTCTAAACTTGAGCCCATCTGTTTTTCTAACCAGTTATGCAATCAGATCAGGAAATACTGAGTAGGTTGAGGTGACAATGACAGAAGAAAACCATTGTAACTTTACCTTAAACTTGTGTCTGAAAAAGAATTCTCCAGCTTGAAAAAAAAGGAGAAAAACTTTAAACAAAAATATAATTATAACATTTTAATCACATGGTTTGTGCAGTAAATTAAGTACATCTACTATTACAATAAAAATCTGGTTAGTAGCCCTAGAGATAATGGTATTTGAAGTCCCAGCTGCAAGTGAGGCTTTAGACCAATTGATGTGATGGCCAGGGGAAGAGTATATGGAGAATGTTATACACTGAAATTGAGTGAAATTATGAGCTATCTAAAGGAAACAGTAATTTCATTTGTCTGGAGGACTCTATGGCTAGAGTGACTGCATGGCACATTAAAGGTCATTCACTGCTCACTCACTACATATATTTTGTTCTTAGTTAAATAGGAATAATAAAGGAGGCAATTATCATGAAAATCTCATTTTTTCCATAGTAAAAATAACCATATCTGATATACAGAACGGATATTGAAAAATAAGAGAATAATACCTTGGTTGCATGATTTGTGCCAGCTCAGGTTGCTTAGTGGTTCAGTGACAATCTAGGCTTTTAAGTGCTTTAGTTTCTCATATCCTGAAAACCTAAATGCTTTTTTTTGGTTTGAGGAAACCTGTATAAACATAAAATATTTGTTTTCAAGTCTAAAATAGAATTTAAGAACATGTTTCAATTTTCAGAACATTATTGGAACTTGAAGAATAGTTTTAAATAATTTGAAAGGCAGTGACATTTTTATGTCTTTTTTTTTAAAAAAAAATATGCATACTATGGGTATATTTTCCCCTATAGCATGTGCTGGGGTGAAAATATATATCAAAATATGCTGTGGTAATTGTAGGCTGACTTCATCTCCTAATTTTATTCTTCCTTAAGTGTCTCTTTGGCCCTTTTTGATGATGTTTTGCAGTGTTGTGTGCTATAATTGAAGCCAGAACATAATTTTTGTGTCTGAGTGTCAGGTATTTTTACAGAAAATTATCTTGTCAGTTAATACTAAAAAGTATAATGTTGAGATGACTGACAGTGTATTCTGGTTTAGACTGGATTTCAGAAATATGGGAAGCAAGTTGTGAAGCTAAATTAAGAGCAAAATAAATACTTGAAACTCTCCATTTTGAAGTTCCATCTTCAGAAAGTGTAGTCCAGACCTGCCAGTGTCAGATGTCCTCTCTAAGGTGTTTCAGTGTTGTAATAGTGCCGTGCTGGGTCAGTGCTCCCACAGCTCAGTGCTTGTGTACCTACGTCTTAAAGTTGGGCACAAATCCACTTTAGGATCCATTTGGAGCAGCAGGATTTCCTTAGTTTTGCTTGAGACAGAAGACAGTTACTTTATAAACCCTTTGAGACAGCTTTTGTTTCTGTTAATAGGAGAAGAAACACTACAGGGCTGTGTGACTAGAGCTGTGTACCCACAAAATGGGAGAGTTAGACAGACAATTGTATGAAATTTGGAAAATGACAATTTCACACATTTTCAAGAGATTTATAGAGAGGTATAGTATGAGCAATGCTTTGTAATGACAGTAGAATAGCCAGTGTAGGAATTGGATTTGAAATCAACAAAAAATAAAACCCGTCCTCCAAATTCTGTTCCTGTGTGATAGAATAGTTTAGTTACGGGGTCTTGGTCCTGTTTTGGGGTGAGACCTGACTATGCATAAACCTTCCCACTCCATAGTCTTCATCCCTCTGAGGGCTGGAAGGAAACCTTACGTGTAGCCTAGGAGCCAGGAAAATCATTGGTTACTTTCTGCTGTAAACGGTCTCATCTTCAATGTGAATGGAGCCGAAGACTACCCTGGCTGTGGATTTAGAAATGTCTTTTTTTTGCCCCTCCATTCTTCTTAACAAACAAAAAAATAAAAAACCAAAAGACACTCTCTGACAAAGGTTGGATTTTTTTTTAAAATTTGGTTTTGTGGGCTGTTTAAATCATCAGGAGAAGCTAACAGAGTTGCATGTCCTTGTAAAAAGCAGTTTTCCGTAGAATTACATGTGAAACCATGTTGCTCTGAGCACAGTATGAATTGATAAAGATAGAAACTTCAAGCTGTTAGTAGAGAAAATTTCAGCCAGTGCTCAGTGTAAAACATATTTCTGGGCTTATCTGTGTTTAGTTAATAAGGAAACAATCAGGTTTGAGCCCCTGAATCTTTCTGTTGTGTCTGTTTCCATGGTGTTCTTTGCTGCTTTCTACCCTCTTTTGTCTTGAGACACACACGCACACATACTCAAGAAGTGGGAGGGAGGGAAAGAAACAAAGAGACAGCATTGGCAGTCCCTGCTTTACCTCTGTAGATCTTGCATACCCTTTCATTTTGGCTGATAAGGAGTGCCTGCATTGCTTGAACCATAACTTCCTGGGGAATCAGGATGGTAGAAAGAAACCTGAGGCTTTGCTGTATCTACCCTGACAGGCTGTGGTGGCAGGCATGTTAGGTATTAACCATACTGCATGTGGCAATTAGAAAACAAGACATGTAAAGAACAGAAAATTCAGTGCTAAGGTGTATGGAACAAGAATTTCAGTCACAAAGTTATTTGCAACTCCCTGTAATGATGCTTCACACACATCTCTGAAATATATTTAGTATTATTCTCATCATCATAATTAGTTAGAGATAATGAGTTAAATAGCCTACAAAAAACTGGACAACATTTCTGTAATGGGACTAGTTTTGGACAGAAATTCAATATCCTAATTTATGGCTTTATAATTTCATATCTGTAAACCCTATCTCAAATTTACATGGCTCTTTTTAATTTTGGAGCTAATATCAGCAGTTAAGGGTGCTTCCCATTCCTACTTGATTCTCCTGAATCTACAGACAAAACTTTGCTGCTTCCTCCTGCTCCTTGTTGCAAGACCCTTGAAAAGAATGGGGTGTTACCTAATTCTATTCGTACATACAGCAGAAAATAATAATTAAAGCAAATGTTGCACTGTGAATTACAGAGAAAATTTGAATTCAACATCTCTTTCTAATCACGTAGAAAAGAATGAAATATTCCTACTTGTATTAGTGAAGACAGGTAGGGTTTGGGTTTTTCTCTGTTTTGTGTTTGGGGTTTTGGGGGGTTCATGTTTTTTTGTTGTTGTTTACTGACATAGTGTAGGAAAAATTCAAGTTTATGTCAGAAACTGAGTAACTAGTAGAGGAAAAAATGGTCCAAGAAACACCATCTGTATCTCTTTTAGTGCTTTGATGTACAAACTTACTTCCTTGGAAATCTGTATTTTCACAGATAGAAGTGTTTCAAGGGTTTTGGCTTGATTTCTATAAAGAAAGTTTCTTGGGGTTTGGTTGGTTTTGTCTGTTTGATCCAAGGTGAAGAGTGAAGGGAAGTTGGCATTCCCCTCCTTATTAAGCATTTCTGGAAGCATCGTGATGATGAGCCCATCTTACTTGCCAGTGAACATGTAAGAATCAGGCTATGTTCCAGCATGAAATAATCTATTAAAAAAAAAAAAAAAATTCAGTAATAGATGAAGTCAGAGGCTTGAATGGGGGAATCGTTCTGATGTTTGTGAGCCATTTTTTACTTTGTTGAGTATAACACCTGTCTATACTCACACACTCTTCCAAGGCTGGCACGGTGCTGAGAAACTTTATAGCAGATTCTTGTCTTTCTTTGTTCCTCTGGAAATTGGAGTAAGAGAAAAACCTTCCTGATAATCTTTTGTTTGTTTGTTTCAAAATGGCCTCACAATGAGCCTATTTTTTCTTCCTTTCCAGAAGAGGAGAAGACCTTCTTCAGACTTTAAATTTAAAATTGGAACAAACATTTAAAATTAAAATCCTTTAATCTGGTATGTTCTAGCTCCTGAATACCTGATATATTTGCAGAAGTAAAATGTCTACAGGAATATATTATAAGGATATCTTTCCTCAGTTGTATAATGGATGTGGGCTGTTAAAGAGTGGTAAATGGATTGTCATAACAATTACATGCGTGGTTGAAATTATATGAATAGTGAGCTCTGAAGTGACCTGTTATGTAACTTACACAGAAATTCTAGACCACTGATGATATGACATGCTAGGTAGTTTGTTGCAGCTATGGTGATTTAAATGTTACTTTTCAACACAACATACTCAGGATAAAAACTGACATATTCCCCAGATCTGTGTCTTGAACCTAATTTAAAACTATTTTAGAAATTATGTTAAATGAGTGCATTGGTTCATGAGAACTTTGAACATAACTAAAAAATGAAGATATTTTCAGATTTTTAAAAAAAATTCTTATTTAAAGAAGTTTTTGAACTGTCAGTTTTGGAGTGCTCTTTTTTTTTCCTGCTGGATGCTGAATGTGAGGGTTTTCAATAGCATGGAAGATAGAATTTGGATAGAAAAGTGGCATCAAATTTATATGCAAATATATATATATTTTAAGGGAGCAGAATTTAATGTATAAGACTAAATAACTTCTGTAAGAAAATAACGACAACAGCACTAGAATGATCATGACTGAGTAGCAAGAACACCTACCACCCTGCTGCTATGTGAAGACTGTGACATTTTCTTGTTACTGGCTTTTATTTTTTGTTTGTTTTGGGTTTGTTTTTTTTTTTTCCTGGAGTCCGCTCCTGTAAGTCTTGATATGAAAGGGAACTATCTAGTGGCAGTGCAGGCCTATTACTTTATTATTATGAGTAGTTCACAGGAGGTGGTAGAAATTCATGCACTAGTCTCTTCTTTCTTCAAGTTACTGTTGTTCCCCAACACATTTTTAGTAGAAAAAGTATATTTCTGAACTTTGGTTTTCAGTGCAGACTCCTTTTCCCACCCTTTCAACCCCATGTCAGTATGTTACTGAAAAACAAAATGCGATTTGAAGAAACTCTATTCATGCACTTTATAAAAGGTTCAGTATTAAGTCTTTGAACTGCTTTAATTCCTGCCAACACAGAGTATATGAGTTTCTTTATTAAAACCATCCTTTTTTTCTTTCCCAGCAGCTACACTTGCATTCTTAATAGTCTTAGAATAAATTCATTTCACCACAATTTGCAGGGTTTGTAGTGTTTTACCATTAGTAGCATGTTTTAACATTGAGTAATGTTAAAAAGGAGAAAAAGCCCACCATAAAACCCAAACTCAACCAAACAAAAAACACACCCAAAAGCTCCACACAAAAATGTATTTATAGATTAATAAGCCAATATATGGAGGAAATGGTTGGCTTCCTATTGCTAGAAAAGCATATTAAAAGCCTAATAAATTTAGAGGTTTGGTGGTTGTCTACTTCTGGAGCTTTCCCAAGAGGATTTCAGGTTGATGTTGTTGCTATCTTTCTGAATTCTCTCAGCTACAACCAAATTTTACTAACAAAATTCAGTGATTTTGGACTTCTGAAGCAACTGCTTTTTCTATTTAACTAGACAAAATTTTTCATCCTATTACCTATTTTGCTGAAACAGAAAGGAATATAAACTGTTTTACTTCCCGAAGAACTTTCAAACACTTCATAAGCACATGTTTTTGAATGACTAATTAGTATGCTATAATGAACTGTAATTATTATTGCATAAAAGACTATTATTTTATTATTGTGTAATAAGGGCTATTTGGGCTCTCTGACTCCAAAAACTAAAGATAGTTTCCTATGTGTAGTCTACTAAAACATGTGGACCATGTACAATGTAGACTAAATCTATATTGACTTTCTTACATGGGCTTGGATCCTGATATACACTGGCTATATTGAGGGTACTGGCTAATGCTGAAGGGGTCTTTTTGTAGAGTCCAGTCTCACACAGATTTCTCATGTTTGAGCACTTAGTGGGGTTGTGAACTGAGCCACAGCCATCCCCTTTTTATAGTAGGAACTGTCAAAGAAATATCTTAGGATTTTAAAAATTTTGAAGAAAAATGGCTAATGTTTTTATTCCTGTGAACCATTGAATATGAAATTCAAACTCTGAAACAAACCAGCAAAATAGCAGCACGTTATAAAAAGCTAGCTGGGTTGGTTGAACCCAAAAAACAAATTTATGTTTGCTGGTCTTGACTAGGCCATTACATGAGCATTCAAAATTTATAAACAGTAACCAGAGAGACAAAGTACTAAAACTAGCTGTTCCTAGGGTGATACAGGGCGACAATAGATGAGTTGCATTCTGATAATTAAAACTAATGGGTTGCAGAATTGCCACAAAATAAGGTCAAATCCAGTTGCTTAAAATGTAAAATGACAAAGCAGTACAGCAGTAAGTAGTCATTCTCTGATGTAGCAAACAAACATGAAGGGCTAAGTCCACAAAGTTGCTTAGTTTGGTGTTGCTCCTATCAGTAGATACTCCAGAAATTTCTTGTCCTCTGGAGACTCTTTAAATCCCACAGATTTGACTGAAGATGCAGATAACTCCTCAGTTTCTGCTGTGGCAGAGGCTGACTCCAAAACGCACCCAGCATGAGTAATGCTACATATACTATATGTGAAAGCTACATACTCTTGTAGCCTTCAAGGAAAGCAATTTCCGTAGGCAGATTTTTAGACACAAACACAAGCTGTGTCTTGCAAAATATCATCATTCACTTCCTGGAAGCTTCCTTCATACAAATGTTCTTGGCTTGACTAAATCCAGGTTTAAATTCCTCCTTCTGCTCAACAGATGTGAGATTTATTGCGGTGTTGGTCTGTAGCAGCCTACGGAAAATATTGTAATTATACTCGTGTTTCTTGACAAGCTGCAAATATAAGATTTCTTCATATTGGGAAAATGTGAAGGAATTTCCCTATACTTGTAATGAATATCCAAAATACTGTAAAGTTTTCTTCTTTTTTTTTTTTTTTTTTTTTTTTCTTTACTTTTTTCCTTCTGACCAACGGGCTAAAACAGATGAAAGGAAATTTTCATGTAAGTTTATACCGGAGTAGCAGTTTTACACAGATGAGTATAGATACCAGTTGTCACAGAGCATATTTTATTTCTGGGAAAACTGAAGGAAGTGTTTCAGTGGTTTGTTTGTTTGATTTGGTTTGATTTTTTTGGGGTGGGAGGTTGTTTTGCTTTGGGGATTTTTGGTTGGCTGGTTGGTTGGTTTGGA
>VWZQ01005452.1:40555-80377 GCA_013397015.1 Myiagra hebetior | reverse complement strand
ATTCATGTATTTATTAAAGTATGCTATCTCTACTGGGTATGCTTTGGCCTAGAACTTGATTTCTGTTACACTGAATTGCTCTGGGCATCTCAGGACAAACCAATCCATGGTGGACACAGGCAGGCTTGGGGGAGAAGTTTTTCCAGTCAGCACAAAGAAGGCAAGAGTGACAATGATAGGGAGGAGAGATTAAGATAAATTAAGATTCTGAGAAGTCAAAGGAATTTGGTAATCGAGATGATCCTCTTCTAATCTCACTTCTCACCTCACTTCAGGGAATAAGTTTATTTGGGAAGCGTGTCACATTTGCCTCTCAGTGGGGCAAGGTTCCTGGCAGCTCACTAGCTGCACTCTGGCCAACGATGGTTATGAGCCCACAAATGTAGCACCAGTTTTCAGTGTTTAGAAGACTTCCTTGCATGTGGAAAAGTGCAGCACTAATATATGTTCTTCCTTCTGACCCTCTAACAGGGAGTTGAATTAATTTTACCCAAGATAAACACTGTAGCTGATCTTTTTAAATTTTGGTGGTTAAAAAATTCTGTAGATTCTGAGTTTTTGAAAGCTTAAATTTAGCAAGACATTAGGAAAGGAAGTTTGTATGAGACCAAAATGAAGAGGAATATTTTAACAGTTCAACAAATATAGTTAATTCTCTTCCTGATGTCACCCACTTCCACTTTTTCTAGCTTTTGAGATTTCAGAATAAGAGAGGTGTGAGAAATTGCATTCAATCTTCTAATCCCACACCTTAAACTGTATATCTACAACTCAGTACACATTAATTTATTCTCCCTGTAATTACTATGAGGTGGTTAATATTGGGTAACAGTTTTTTTTCTAAATTGCTTCCAGAAAGTATGTAGAATGTTTGATATATTTTTGGTTTTTTTGATTTTGTCAAGATAATATATTCTAATATCTTGCTCTCTCTAGGTAAAAACGGGGCTGAGGATTGTGTGCTAAATTTAAAAGAATGTTTTAACAAAACCAATAGGAAAGATCAACCTGCATGACTTGTTTGTGTTGGTCTAGATAAGAAATGAAACAAGGAAACAAAAATAGACTTATGGAAGTTATCAAAAAATTGTATCTTATAGCAACACAAAATAGTAAAGGAAGAATAGTACTTGTCTTTGTTCATGCCCAGAGCTTAATCAAATTGCATGAAGAAATGAGACGAATTTTAGCAATAAACCAGGCAAAGTTCTTATTAATATAAATTCCTAACTAATCTATTGAATATTCTAGAGGAGGAAAAACATTCAATTTTTTATTTGAGCAAAGTATTTATGTTCTAATAACTTTAAAAAAATAGAAAAAGAAATATCTATTTGGAAATTTGCTTACTAAAGGGGAGAAAGATGGCAATAACCTCACAAAGAAACAGCAAATGCAATATTCTATCTGGTCTGAGATTCTTTTTCTCATGGTTGAGACAGTACAATGTAAAATCCATTATTCACACAGCTCAGCTCTGCAGTAGGCTCTAATACAAAAATACACCACTTCAGAAATGTGACAAATTGAGACAGAAACATTAAACTGATAAAGCAGATCCACACCAGAGGATCGTACCTTGAAATTTATATCAAATAATGTCAGAATTTGTGAGGATATCTTTGCTTATTAGCCCTGTTCTAAATGATACATGTACACTCAAAATTGTGGGTTTACTTTTTTTAATTCTAGCTGTGTGTATAAAAGCACCACTNTTTTTTTTTTTTTGCTGTTGTTTTTTAATGTTTTATTTCATCAAGCTTTTGAAAACTAATTGTTCAAACTCTAAAACAAAAGTTAGAGCTTTGACTTTTTCTCTCCCCTTTTACCAGTTAGATCATGGTTTGGCAGATAACCCTTCTGGATTGAACACATCAGAAACAATAAACATGAGGTTGAGATTACAAGAATTTTGGTCCAGCGCCCAAAGGCATGTTACATTTGTTTAAATGTTGCATAGTTTGATCCTTCTTCACTGAGAATAAAATATTATCCATACTGTAAGCTTTGGATTCTGTTTCTGCAACAGAATTTGTGTTTCAGCTTTGACTTGAAGTGTAAATAGTACAGATGATTTTTAAACAGCAACATAAAATACCAATCCATCTCATGACTTTGGCTATGAATGAAAGACTTCTGGTGAATGATGGTGAAGTCTGAGGAAAGAGAAGTTTCAATATGATGATATTACTTTTATAATCTTGCCACATCACATGAGTAGCACAGCTGGGAGAAGACACAACTGTAATGGTATACAGAAAAAATGTTACTGGGTCTATAACAATCTTGCTCCAAAAAGATGCTTTCTTTACCTATTTTTTTGAATGCCTCATATGCTTTTTATGTGTAGCTGCCAGGCTTTTTCAGTGAGGGTATGCTGTATATATTTGATTGTGACAAATATACCTACCGGCTTCCTCCAGAGCTTCCAGATGGGCAGTCCACAGTAACTATTGGTCATTGCTCCAAAACGGAATCATGCTTAGTAGCTATTAGTGGAATGCATAACCAGTTCAGCAATAGTTCTAAGGGGTTCTGATCTTGGTCATGGCCCTGTTATTTAAATATCTTCTCTCCCCTGAATAAGTTCGTATTCAGAGAGGGGAGTCAGCAAAAAATGGTACACAAGAAACTTGAAAATATCTCAATTTTTAAGAGAATTTTTAACATCTTGAGATGCACTGTTGATTATAGATCTATGTTGCCAACAGATCAGTTTCCTAAAAACAAGGTTATATTTTCAGATGCTTAGGACTGACATGTTTTGCTGGAAATTGCTGGGTGCCAGCTTCAATTGCTTAAAGCATTTAGTTTCCATAATAAACACAGAAACACTGTATTTAGTAGAGGATAATTCTGCAGAAACTGAAGTATGTCATTCATACTGATTGAAATGCTTGTTAGGATGAGGTGAATTTAAATATTTTCATTGCTCAGTATGGTGCTTTTTTTTTTTTTTCTCCTTTGAGTGTATGTAAATGTGTGTGTGTGTGTATATATATATATATATATANTACCCAAGATAAACACTGTAGCTGATCTTTTTAAATTTTGGTGGTTAAAAAATTCTGTAGATTCTGAGTTTTTGAAAGCTTAAATTTAGCAAGACATTAGGAAAGGAAGTTTGTATGAGACCAAAATGAAGAGGAATATTTTAACAGTTCAACAAATATAGTTAATTCTCTTCCTGATGTCACCCACTTCCACTTTTTCTAGCTTTTGAGATTTCAGAATAAGAGAGGTGTGAGAAATTGCATTCAATCTTCTAATCCCACACCTTAAACTGTATATCTACAACTCAGTACACATTAATTTATTCTCCCTGTAATTACTATGAGGTGGTTAATATTGGGTAACAGTTTTTTTTCTAAATTGCTTCCAGAAAGTATGTAGAATGTTTGATATATTTTTGGTTTTTTTGATTTTGTCAAGATAATATATTCTAATATCTTGCTCTCTCTAGGTAAAAACGGGGCTGAGGATTGTGTGCTAAATTTAAAAGAATGTTTTAACAAAACCAATAGGAAAGATCAACCTGCATGACTTGTTTGTGTTGGTCTAGATAAGAAATGAAACAAGGAAACAAAAATAGACTTATGGAAGTTATCAAAAAATTGTATCTTATAGCAACACAAAATAGTAAAGGAAGAATAGTACTTGTCTTTGTTCATGCCCAGAGCTTAATCAAATTGCATGAAGAAATGAGACGAATTTTAGCAATAAACCAGGCAAAGTTCTTATTAATATAAATTCCTAACTAATCTATTGAATATTCTAGAGGAGGAAAAACATTCAATTTTTTATTTGAGCAAAGTATTTATGTTCTAATAACTTTAAAAAAATAGAAAAAGAAATATCTATTTGGAAATTTGCTTACTAAAGGGGAGAAAGATGGCAATAACCTCACAAAGAAACAGCAAATGCAATATTCTATCTGGTCTGAGATTCTTTTTCTCATGGTTGAGACAGTACAATGTAAAATCCATTATTCACACAGCTCAGCTCTGCAGTAGGCTCTAATACAAAAATACACCACTTCAGAAATGTGACAAATTGAGACAGAAACATTAAACTGATAAAGCAGATCCACACCAGAGGATCGTACCTTGAAATTTATATCAAATAATGTCAGAATTTGTGAGGATATCTTTGCTTATTAGCCCTGTTCTAAATGATACATGTACACTCAAAATTGTGGGTTTACTTTTTTTAATTCTAGCTGTGTGTATAAAAGCACCACTCATTTTCTGTTTTGGGGTTGGTGGTTTTTTTTTTTTTTCCCATTGGCTTTATATGCAGAACTTACAAAATATGTAATTTTCCACTGTTGGGTGCACAGCATTATTCTAAGGAAGGCCTGTGAAAAGCTGCTTCTGTTGGGGGAGTCCAGGAGTATTTCTAGCACTGCAGCTCAAACAGAAGGCTGAAAACACTTTTTGAGATATTTTGACAGGGTTTTATTTTTCTATTAATATCAACAGAAGTCAAATCCTTTGTGTTCTTGTGTTGTTTAAAGGGGAAAATGTAGGCATGGAGAGCATCCTGAATTGTTTAAAAGCTGAATAATATCATATTGAGGAAGCATAGGTTTATTTCCTGTCTTTTTCCTACAGAAGAATGCCTTTTTGCTGGGTTAGAACCTAAGTGTGTCTCTTTCCTTGTAAAATGTTGGGGCGGCTTTTTTTGGTGTGTGAGGGTTTTTTGATTTTTGTTTTTTAACTCTCCAGAAGTAATTTTTTTCTGACAAAATTTTAAGTTTTAAGAAATCCACCTTTCTAACCAAAAATAACTCTGACAAATCCTCCAGCCAGCCTCCTCTAAGGAATAGAATTCCACCTGGTTTTAAAAGTCAATTTAATATTCAATGCATGGTTTGTCTTTTAGTGCACTTTGCTGCAAAGCAATAAATATCAAAGCACCATAAATTAACACTTTTTATAGGTGGCATACTGATACTTCTTACCAACGACAGGAATATTAAAATTTTTGCAAGTTTTAAAATTATTAGGTTGTGCTAGTTGTGCTAATAATGTAAAAGGAGCAGAACATGGGAGTGTTAGTAATTATTATCTGAAATGACAGTATGATAAAAATGTCTTAAAACCATGTTGTTGACTTCCAGTGAAGGACTTGACATATTAATTGTTTGATGAAATATCTGGAGATACCTGTTTTTGTAGGGGCTCTATATGACTTAGCCCAAGAACTGGAATCCTGAGTGCATCTGGCTTGCAGCTTTAAGGTTTGAGTTATTTTAGTACTTCAGAAGCTGTTTATGAAGAAATGAATAAATAAGTTTTTGCAGATTTGCTGGTAAACTCGAAAGTGTTGGCCTTATAATAAAGGTCAGAGTCACAGGAAGCTAAAATTGTGACAGTGAAATCATGAAAGTCTATGCTGATGGAGGGTGGGAGAAGGAGGACAAAGAAATACTGGTGTATTTAGGAGGTTTTCTGTGTTTTTTTTTTTTTTTTTTAATCAATACGAGCTCTGAGTTTCAATGTTTCCTCACAGCTCTTAGAAACTCTAAATATGGAGTATTATGATAACATCTGTTACCACTGATCCCTAATCAAAAAGTAATTTGTTCATTCTGTTACTACAGGCAGTTTTTGCATCATTACAGTGATGATATAATGAAAGAGCACAGGGAAGCACAGACTTAAAAGTGGCTTTGGCATTCTGTGGCATCCAGCCGTGTCCTGGGATACAGGTTCTTTCCAGTTGGGCAGATCTGCAATAGGCAGAAAATATGTGCCTTTGACAAATGTGAGCCTAGTGATTCTTGAGGGTATGAAAGGTGGCCTGGTGTTTTGAAGAACTGAAAGTGGGTTTTGGATGCATTACCTATGACAAGCTAAGGAAATTGAAAGTGCAGCGAAAATAGTTCTAAGGGGAAAAGAAAAAAAAAGAAAAAAAAAAAATCTTGGATTCTTTCCAGATTCTACAGCTACTGTGAACTGTATTATGAGAAGATTGTAGGGTCATGGTTGGTGTGGAGTTGCTGAGTGACATCTTTAGTGAGAAAGGATGTCAATAATTGCCAAAGCCCAGAGATCTCCCACAATGTAATTTATTACTGTTTTGTTTTCACTTCCAATACTCTGTAGCATTTACTGGGGGAAAAAAATCCCTCAAAACTAACCAAACAAAAAACCTAACCAGACAAATCAAAAATCACTTTCTGTTTTATTGGAGCATTTCTTCAACGTTCTTAAAACAGTTTGACTAGTATTTTATTGCTAGACCTGGAAGGAGAGAACAAAACAGTAAGTCCCTTCCACGATTTTCTTACAGGCTACTTTCACATGTAACTTTTTATTTCTTTTACAAGTTCTTGGGAGATATATTTCTCAGAATGTCTTAAAATGTGTCACTGAAAGATATTAATACATAGAATTTTATTAGAAAAACTGTGGCGATTTGTGCTCCAGGACAAAATTTCATAACTTGCTGATAGCACTAAATACAAAGAAAGCAAACCATCTTCTATAAAAATATGCATATGACATAAACCACCACTTTGTTATTTTTAAAGTGAGACTGAAAGTACAGGAGTTTCTAGCTGAGGTTCTGTTAGCTTGTGTGTGTAGTTTGTGTCTCAAAACACATTAAATGTCAGTGCTAGGCTGATCAATTTTTTATGTTTTGAAGCAGAATGCATGGAGTTCCTGTGAGGGAAACAAAAAGTATTTTTATTTGGCAGAATGAGAATTTCACATTGTGGAAAAAATATGCAGCCTGGTATGACAGATGGTGAGGACTACAAAGCAGCCATTGGTATAAAATTGAATTTAAAATGTCCTAGTGGTTATAGATTTATCTCTATATGAATGCATGGCATACATAAATTGAGTTGAATAACATTTGCTGGGTGCAGATGCTCTCATTTTCTTGGATGGAGCCATTGGAAATGGTCTGATCCTGGTTCTGGGAGAAATGCAGGTACATATTTAAAAGCCTGCCTTCTGTCTCAGAAAGGATTTGCTTTTTCAATGCATTTGAGAAATGTTTTGTGCCTGCATTCATAAAACAATGGGTTTATTAGGCTATGTAAATAATGCTGCATTGGGGTACTTTCTAACATCCATTTTAATCATAGTGGAGGGGCGTATCTGGTAATAAATAGCATTTTTTTCTCTAGGTGAAAGGACAAAATAAACACTTTAACCATGTATTTTAAGAAGGCTGACCAGAAATTTAAATAATGAATGCCTGTACTTAAGGTTGTAAACTGAAGCTTAGTTTGATTTCTTTTTTCAAGGTATTCAGCACTTCTCATAATTTCTAAAGGGTACACTATGTGCTGAGTGCCCTTTAAAATTCTGACTCTTTCATTTAAAAACCACTACTGAGATGAAGAGGTTAAACTAGGCTGACTTCTAGCTCTAAAAATTGTACTCTGATTTAATTTTCTAATCCTTGCTACACAAAATTATCAGATATGGTTTTGCAACTTTAATTGAATGAGTTTGTTGGTGTATTCTCATTATGGGCTTTATCCAAAACAGAACAGCACTAAGAGAAAGATAAAGCCTCAGCTCTGTTAAAGCAGACCATTCTCTAAGTAGTTACACACAGGGAGCTGCCTCAGCACTGAGGAGGGTTGATGTGAACCACACCTAGATGAAAGGCAAAAGCTAGACATGGCAAGATCCTTCAGAAGATTGGTATAAATTTTATTTAAGCAAGGCTACTCTGGCTCAAGCTGTAATGACTGAAAATTGTGACCACTTGCTAGCTGCTCAGTAAAAAAAAGTTTGTGGTGCTACAATTACATCTCCCATTTTAGTTTTAATACAACAATTGATAGAAATCTAACAAATTATATTCTTTTGAAAGCTGATCATATGGTGACTAAGGCAATAGGAATGTTTTGGAAAATTTGCATAGTGATGCATAATTGTCTTCATCTCTGGGGTCACATTATTCAGGCATATTCAAGCAAACATCTGAATGTCAATTTTTAATTTGTGCTCTCAAACACAGCAGTTTCAATTTTTGCTTTCAATATCTAGTTTTGCAAATAATAAAATAGGTTGAAAACACCAGGAAGATTCTTTTAATTTCAGAGACATATTTATTTATGCATTTTTATTTTGGTGTATTCCAATCTAAAAAAGAAAAAAAAAGTATTTTAGAAAGCTGTTGATGTGGGACTTTTTGGGGGGAGCTACAAGAATAACACATAAGTATGAGGCCATATGCTCCTAAGATGTTACAATACCTTCAAACTTGCTGATTTTCTGGAACTTCAAAATCTATTTTTCTCTAAACCCAAATTGTGGTGATAGAAAATTCAAAATCTAATACCTTGTCTGGATTTAAGTATTTCGTGAAAGGAAGCGGAAAAGAATGAATGAGAAGAGCAACCAGCTTCTTATTTTCATCAGGTGTCTGATAGCAATACAGCCGCTAAAATATGGTTACTGTGTGTCTGGAGTGAGAGGCAAAATGGATGACTTTTAGTTGGGTTTTCTTACCTAATTTACATAACCTGCCTTGCATGATTTCTTCAAGGATACTTACTCCTGTTTTGTAAACTATACCAGGAAGTTAGACACTTGGTAAGAAATCAATCCTCTATTCCAGACAGTGTTCCAGTTGCTGAATTTCACACAGGAAATGAGATGTATTGCCCATTTACCTTCAGAACAAGTCTTTAGTTTTGCCAGATTAAGTTTAAATGAACTATTTGAATGCAACATTCAAATTGACACCACATTTATATTTCTTTATAAAAGACATCAGTGAAGAAAAAGCAGTGTTTTGGCTCTAGAATTTAAGTGGCATGGATAATGGACTTACACTGAAGGACAGAATCTCCAAGTATCTTATCTCAGACTGTGTGTGCCCTGAGGGAGAGCCATTTCTTATGCTGATTTATGCATGCTGGATTTTATAGCAAAAGCTTCCTTGGAAACCTTAAAAAAAGTCGAGGAAAATACATTCCTTTCAATATATATTTACAGCTAAATATTTCAGAACAGAATTTGGCATCCTTTTAATGAGCTGAGGAAGGTGGCACTCACCTGGAACTATAAGAAAGACTTTGATAGAATTTGGGGTATCACTGGGTAAAAACTTCTTGGTTTGACAAAGAGTAAAACTGTTTCCTAATGCTCAGGAGAATTGTTAATGGTAAAACATCTTGCTATGTGAATTTTTTGTTGTATAGTAAATTGTACATGATCAGACCTGCTAAATGCAAACATCTATATACAAGAATGTAGCTCATCTTGCTTTAGACTGTCTGTGAAGTCAATTTACTGCTCTCTGATCCCAATAAGTTTGAGAGGATAAGTGTTGGAGAATTGAGCTCTTGAGAGACAGAGAGAAGAGTAGTGTAATATTCATAATTCCTTAAATGAGGTAGGGGCTTCTCAGTCCCTTAGGGACATAAGAGATTGATATAATTTGGTTACCTAAAGGACAACTAACTTGCTAAGTTTATGACCCTCACTGGTTATTTCAACCAATTCCTTCCATTTGAAATATATGCTACAATTTAGAGCAAGACAAATATTAGGAGAAAACAGTTCAAAGTAAATAATTTAGATAACAGCAGTGAAAACTTCTTCAATAATGCATTAATCAAAAACCTTTCAGCTACCCCTACCATGAATAATACATATTGAGTAGTTGTCATGAAAAGGTTCCTAACACACTGCAGATAAAAATTGTTCAAGTTTGCTGTAGGAAGACCCAAAGTAAAAGTCTTTATTCCCTCGTGGCTTAAGTTCAAAATTTGCACAAAATTTCAGTGAGACAAAACTGAATGGTAAATAAGTTTAGGTTGAATCCCTGTACATTTTGTACCCATATTGCGTGAATAGAGAATTTCCATACTTTCCATAATTTTTCATACTTTTGTGACTGCTGAAAAATATGAACTTATGTGACTGTCTGAAACATAATTGTGTAAGGCTCACAACTTTTTCTGAATTTTCAAGAAAAATTAAAAACATACAGAGGCGTTACATTTCATCAATTATTAGAAATGCTTATAAGATAGTTCACATACTTTTTATCTTGATAATTTCACTGTGCAGGTTATCAGTGAAGCATTTCAATTGGTATACTGTGGAAACAGAAATGGAAAAAGAATAGTGAGAACCCTGTCCCATCCTGTCTCCAACAAATCTTGGATGCTCTTTTTTTCCCTCACAGACATTATTTTGACACTCTTTACCTGGTACCAAGTAGAGATTAAGTTTTAGTTTTATTATTTATATTTAGCTTTATTTTAAGTTAAGAGATTAAAAGTTACCATAAAGACCTGTGTTTCAGAATATACAACAGCTGGAATACAAGCAAAATGCCATTTTTTGGCTTTGTCTCTGGTCTGTCATGATTTGTTTGCCAGACCTGTTTTTATTTGGAAGCTCATATTGTTTTGCTTGCTTGACCAGGATGCTTCTCTTTTCCACCTGTGCTGTCACCATGATAGCTTTGATACTACCTATTTATGAAACCACTTAGAAAACTGAAGATGGTGGAGAAATAACCCATTATTAAAAACTCATTTTTGCCAGTTTATAAATATATACTTTTGGTATATCTGCAGCATATACTTTTCTGAGAGAAGCTTCATGTATTACTGTGATTTAGGTCCTACGTGCGTAAGAGAGGTCTTTTTAATTAAGTACATTCAGTTAAAATATATTCAGTTTCTCAACATCACAGTGTATGGCTATACCCATCTAAATTATTAACAAAAATCTATGGCATATTATGTATCTTTCCATCTCAAAGTCTTCAGAATTGCCTGCAAATGTGTAATCTCATAGTTAACAAAACAGTCATGAGTGGGTAATCACCTCAGGAAAGGATTCAAATTTGTATTGCAAGCTAAGTCATGCACACAGTACTAGAGGCTGGAAATTGATTTACCAACCAATCATAGACCATAAAATAAAGAATTCTACTATCTTAGGCTTCTAAAGAAGTCAGCAGACTTTGAGCACTTTTAGTATCAACACCCTGTCAAGAATCTTTTTCTCTTTTTATTTATTTTTTTTAAATGCAAATCCTGGCACTTTTTCTTGTTTTAGTCAAGATATTCCTTCATGTAAATGAGTCAATGTTATGGCAAAACTTATGAGGAAAAATTGTTTTGACTGAAGTAATTGAGAGCAACAGCAAAATTACTAAGAAGTTTTTGAGAAGAACTAGAAAATGTTCTGCTGTCTCCTGTCAGAGATAATATTATTTCATGTTCAGAAGACCATGCTTAACAAAAGTTACCTACAATAACAGAGTTGGTAAACCCAAGAAACTCATTTAATACTGTAGATACTTCTGAAACTTAATATTAGATATTAGTCTGATGGGGTGTGTCTGCCATCTGGTGTCTAAATGTGCAGTGCAACAGAAGGTAAAGAATTGGATGCTCAGGTGTTGAGGGTTGCCTTCATTGTCTGCAAGCAAGTGCTGTTAAGCGGGAACAAAAAATATCCTTGTTTCTACGAGGTCCAAAAGGCTCATCTAATGTTGTTTGACCAGAATAGCTGATATGAGTTACAGCAGATATAATATTAACAAATGCAGTTTGGCAGGTGGAGGAAGACAGAAATACATCAAAATGCAGCAATAAACATGCTCAATTTTGTCAGTCCAGACCACTAAAAAATGGTGATCTTGGCCCACTGAACAGTGATGATGGTATCTAAGCTAGGCTGCCAAACACAAAGAATGGCAAAAACTAAATGTTTGCCAAGAAAAGGACTGCAGCTGAATGTCTGGTTGAAATCATACCCAGATATAATGACATAGCTTTCTTTCCTGCCTGATTAATATGTAATTTACATCAAATTAGACATCCTTGCATTTGCACATGTATGTAATTAGGCTGTGAGGGAACCATCAAATTGTCGAGCTTGTGTTTATTTCTTCCCTCTGTTCCTCTGCTCTGTGGCCTTTAGTGGTTACTTTTTAAATCTTTCTTTTTATCCTTTACTGCTATCTGGTGGTGTGTGCTGGAAAACCTTGTAGAGTGTTCTCTTTTCTTACTTTTAATGAAAAAGTTTAAAGAATGCCTTAAAGAAAAGAATAGCAATTAATTTTGATTTACATAAGCCTCCACTAATGCTTACTTTGTATTTAAACATTTCTCTGCTTTTATGGTACAAGTGGCCTTTGAACACCACTAAGATATATTTAAATCCAATAACTGGTCTCATTTTCTTGAAATATAAAATGCAGTACTGAAAACTTCCTACCTGTGGCACAACACTCAGAGGAACAAGACCCTTCAGGTGCTAGCATGGGAGAATTTCAAGTTTATATCCTGCACAGTGCTGTTTACTTCTATAATTCATATTATACCTTTCACTTTTAGCAAATTAGGAACTTCCCATCTGCTATAGGAAACCTGGGGTTGAACCAGTAAGGAAATCCAGTCTGGCTGGGTGAGTATGAGGGGAGTCCAGCGGGGCACCGTGGGCTCTCTGGAGCTGCTGTTGTGAAGGGCCTTTGGTCCCAGCAGTGAGAATCTCTTGAGTGGGGAGCATGACTGCCAGAGAGCCTCGTGAAGTTTCCTTAATGCCCCGACATGCTTAGGATCCATTTCTTAAATTCTGAGGTGGACTGTGACATCGCCATCTTTCTAAAAGTTAGAGTAAACATCTAGAGGTAGTCCAAGTCAAGGGGTCTGGAAGAGTAAATGGGAAGGATGAGTAGAAATCTAAGCTGTAACAAAGTTCAGGATGGACAAAAGAAATGAAATTGCTGGAAGCAGTGGTTTATCATCTTCTTTTAGTTGTATTTAAGATGGTTACAGGGTCTGACATCAACTTTATTGTTGAAAAGGGACTTTCCTAGAATCCACTTTTTCCCATTGTGTATTTTTATTTTTTTTTTTTAAGAAAAGACAGATTTGCAGAGTATAATCCAGAAATAGACGACAAATGCAGAATTTTCTTTCCTGGTTGCTACTTCTAGTGATAAATGCCAAATTTTTCCTATTTCTACCATTTCTACCCATCCAGAGAGTTCTACTATTGAGTTTCCATTCTTTTCTCTTTGGTCTATATAGAGCTCATCTTGCTTTTCAGCTTTAGTAATCAACAAAAACAATGTAATAGTTGCCCTTCTGCTCTTCATTTCCCATATCTTTTATGTGCAGCCCAAGTTTCTATTTTCTGAATTTCCTCTTCTTTCTGCTTAGTTTTTGAAGCTGTGTGTTTATATGAGACTGTTAAATCAATTTACCACATCAAAGATGATTGCTGTAAGTCCTACAAATCCGTACAATGCACTTATTACATTTGATTGGTTTCTCTGAAACTACTTCCTTATTCTGGTTTGTAGTAAAGACCTTCCTCTAAAAATTAGGAAACCAAAAGCTGTAGCCTAAACATATTCCCATCAGTCTTTTTCCTTCCTGTCCTCCTCTCCTCCCTCCTTACCTAATGCCCTGTGCAGGTAAGATTTATTGACACTAGGAAAAAAAAAGATGACTTGTAGCTTTCATGTGAAGGCTTGTGGTTTTGGTAGATATTTCAGATTCTTAATTTACACTAAATAATGCAGAAATTGAAATAGTGATTATTTCTTTTTATACAGTAGTTAGATATGTCCACAAAACTATGTATTTCCATTAGCTCCAGTGATATTACTATTTCTGCATTAATTTTGGCTTCATGTGAGTACTTTCGAGAATTTGCTGTTTTAATCAAGGCTGGTCACCATGAGCTAAGTTTAATGAGAGCTCATGTGGCTTCAGAAATGAAGAATATAGCGGTAAGCTTTCATGTCCATTTTTTTCTAAGCATTTATCACTAAATATTTGAAAAGAAGTATTAAAATCACTGGCCAAAAAATCTGCTAATAATAGAGATTCAAAACCCTTAATCATATACAGAGATGAGCCAAGTGTAAATTTAGTCAAAGAGTTGTTATAACAAGACTATTCTTGTGTAAAACTAAGTCATTTAGCAGAAAGGTTAATGTACTCGATATGTGAAAAATGCATGCAGCTCTAATAAGGTACTGAATAAATTATATGCTGTTTTGTTCAGCAATGACTAATAGTTAAATTTGCTAATTTTTAAACCAGTGCATGATTACAATATTCACTGATATCAGTGATAGGTCACAAATCTTTAGGTCTGTTCTCCTATGTGTGTGTAAGCTTAGTCTATTAAAATTATTAATTTGCCTCCTGAATGTGCATAGTTCAGACCAAACTATTAAAATATTAGTGACCCTCTTTACTCCTTTCAAACCTGCTTTGTTACATGTCAGTTCTACTGCCCTTTTCCTAAGAAGCATCTTGGGCTGCTTAAAGTGGTGGGAACATCCATTAGCAGCTGTCTGTAAGATGCTGCTGCTGAAGTTTGCTGCTCCTTGCCTGCCTGTACTAGCAATTTATGCAACAGATATTGCTTTTGTTGATATTATACTGACTTTGGTCATTTTCTTGGCCTGCTTAATAGGGGAAAAAAGGTGCCCATGCATTGCAACCAGCCTAATGTTGTTACTGCAATGAGTCAGATGACCCAGAGTGTGTATGACTTACTCTTCCTTCCCCTTCAGGCCCCTTGAAATGTTTGCCAGTATGTCCCAAATCTCCAGTGTTAACCAAAGGAAATATAACTACTCCCTCAGTACAATTCTCCTGGGCTTGATCAGAGCCTTCTGTAGGCACAGAGAAATTATTGGGAACCCTGCCACGAAACCTCAGGAAGTCCCAACAGGTCACTGCATCCTTTGGTCCCACCTCTTATCATTAGAGTTTGGAGCAAGATGATCTATATGGACATCCAGTCTTGTCTAAATGGGAATGAAAAGTGCATTTGATATGCCTGAATGTCCTATAAAAAAATTGCCAACAAAAGGAATGGTGATTTGGGGGTGTGGGATGGGGAGTAGTGGAATAGCACAATTTAAACCAGTCTTGGGAATGGTTTGGAAAGTAAAAGACAATGTTATAATGTACAAAGAGGAAGGAAGTAATGCAAACAATAAAACCACACTGCTGGAAATTGAATGAAAGATTTCTGACTTCCAGTGTCAGAATTCCAAATAGTAGTGGTTAAAGAAATGGTACATCTGATGATTGTTCTTGTATGCACAGACATTTGTCAAATTTATAGAAGAAGCTGTCCAATTACTGAAAAATACTGGGAAAAACTATAAAACATAAACCCAAGGTATAAAACAGTGAGAATACATATGTATATAAATGAAAAGAAGATGCATGAGAGGATGTACATAAAAAGTTTTCAAATATAAATATAATTTTTTTTTTTACAATAATGGTGATAACTTTTTTTCAAGCAAGATACAAAAGAGTTATATTAACAGTAGGGTAGTTCAGCTAGCAAAATTTTCTGGTAGATGATGTCAAATAAATCCACCATCTGGGCATGGGTCACATTTTATCATCTGGAAAATATTTTCTTTCTACTTGTAGCAGAAAAGGTTATTCCAAATAGTGAATTTGTCATATCAGGTTACATCACCACACAACAAGATTTCTCCTTAATTGCAGTAAAATGGACCAACTGTAAAAGGTTTCCAACTGCCTTTTTGCTTGTTTCCTGCAGTTACTTTTCTGAAGTTCTTTCAGGAAACTACTTCTGTGCTATTTGATTGCTTCTACTTTGACAAATCATGAAATTATTAGTTGTATCCAGTGGGACATGTCATTTTCTATAATGCATGTAATTAACATTCCTGGGGGAGTTCAGTTTCTGAGTGAACAGTACCTCCCTGAAACAGAATGTGCTTGGGTGTAGATGTCCCATAAGAGAAGACTCTCCAAGGTGTATCTGATGAACATCATCACTTAGTAGAAGTGGTTGTCTCCAAGTTTGTTGTTTGAATGAAAGTTTGTATGAATGAGTCCTGTCTAACTCGTCACTACAAACAGTCTGTGAACTGGAACATAAACATACTGCTAGGATACAGGCAATGATGTAATTCCTCCTTGTATTTCCAAGTATGTTGAACAAATTTTACATGTGTACAAAATCAAAATTCCTCTCTTCTAACAAGTAGCTAACTCAGTGTTATAGGGTTATTGGGCTTTGGTCTTCATATTTTTTGTTCTAGTGCCATCTAAGTTAAGGACTCCTTTACCTGAATAAATTACTTGTCTTAAATAGCATTGCAGAAAGATATTTTCATGTGCAAATTCTTGGTTACAGTATCTTAGAGCAAAAATGCTATACCCAAAAGGAGATGAGATTTACATCAGGATATGAATGTAAATATAGGAAAGAAACAAATTAAATGAAACAGAGAGTGAAATATTTGGAATGCAAAATCCAGAGGAACCAAAGGTATTTAAAATGAAAGGGAAGTTGGTCACATATACTTGTATTGATGGTTCCGATGATAACTGTACAATCCTTAGGGATTTAGAAAAGTGAAATGGTGCCAGTCTAGGGAAGGTAAAGTAGAGGACTGCAGAAGGGGGCATGTGGCCAGAAATACTGCTAGTGGAATGGTATGGGACTGGTATAGGTTAAAATGTTGATATAGGTTAAGATGTTGATATGAAGCATGGAAGTCCTCTGGGCAATAGAGGCTTTTTGCAGGCTTTGAAAGCCTATATCCCTTCTGGGTCTTGGCCAAGTAGCTGCACCTTCAGAGCGTCTCCATTCCATTTCGAGTACTTCTTGGCAGAACATTCTGTCATACTCTTCAGGGTGTTACCTTCTTCACTCCTTCCTAGCTCTTGGATGTTGGAAAGTGATCCTGGAAGACATTTCTTGGGAGGTAACACAGTTTGTGCCTTAATTAGACCTCTCCTGATGGGAGAAAGTCTCAGAGTCCTTGCTAGAAATTCCCTAGACAGTTGGGACAGACCAGCATTCAGTTTCTTCTCTGTCAAAGAGTTGTTTATTAAGTTCTTATCAGCTACAAGGTTACAAGGAACGTAGTAAGAGTAGAGAAAAGCTGCAAGTGACCTCGTATCAAGATTTTGCAGCCCTTTTAAAGGCATTTTACCCAATAGAAGTTTGAAACAACAGNCGGTGTTGGTGTTGAGGGATAGAGGGGGAAGATATTTTAAAACAGTTGAATGAACATTGATCAAAAGAGCTGTGCCATTTCAAAAGATAGCAGAAACTCTTCTAAGCAGCATGGTCTCCTTGACTTTTTATTACCCAGGTATCTCCTACAAAACCTGAGATTAGCTCAGTTTGGAGCATGGTGCTAATAATGCAAAGCTTGGTGATTCAATCCTGATATGAGCCATTCACTTAGGAGTTGGACTTGGTGATCCTTGTGGGTCTCTTCCAATGCAGAATATTCTGTGATTCTGTGAAGTGCCAGTTTGATCAAATGCAGAACCTATGCTAGAGCTAATGGATAGAAGAAAGTAGCTCTATATTTTTCAGAAGTAGGCACCCCCTTATAACTATATTATATATTTCCTCTTTTACTAGGTATTGGGCTAGTCCCTGATTCTTGTTTAAAAAATATTAGAAATCTTTTTTGTTGAACCACTACTCAGTATTTTTCAGACCTTTAATCTGGTCTGAAAGATTAAGAGTATAAGCAAAAATTGTTAGCTACCGATGGTTTTCTAAATGTGATTAAATGTCCCTGGGTAATACCTTACACTATTCCAGATGATTTGGTTTGCTTGTTTGGTTGGTTTTTTTTCCATAAATAGGTCTGTGCAAACACAAGTGAGGAATTAATGTACAAGCCCTGTGAAGCACTTTTTTGAAAATGACAGTGTTTTCCTCTGGCAAACTGCTTTACATTTGTTATTGTTTATCTTCCCAGTAGATTTTTGTGTCTTTGATTTAAGAGGTATAAGAAATGGCTTCTCAATTGCAGGACAAATATATTTCTGGTTCCTAATGAAAATAATTTATCATTGGCTTGCTGTTTGTATTTGCCATTAAATTTTAGCTGTCTGTGGCTGAAAACTACCTTATGAATTTTTTTGCTCTGGTAAAATGTATTCTAGGTAATGAAGATATTGCTCATTTCAGGTCACTGAAACTATGGTGTCATTCTCAGTCTTTTTCTTTTGAAATAAGTTCCTTTTTTGAGCGTTTTTTTTTTCTCTTTATTTCAGTTTATTCAGAAGCGTCTCATGGCAAGCTTATTATTTTCTGCTTTCCTCCAAACCAGGATTAAACAAATTTAACTTTATGCTGTGTGAAAAACATTACAGTAGTCACAAGAAATCAGAAAATTGAACCAAATTGATTATATAATTTCTATATGTTGGGTTACTTTCCAAAATAAGATAAGGAAAAAGTCTTTCTCCTCTTATGCAATGTTTGCTGAAGTGTTTCAAATAATGGGAAATTTAAGAAACCTTACATATTTTCCAAAATGCCTTACCTTCCCTGACATCAAAACAGTCTGTCTCTCTTTTACTTGAAGAGCAATATTGAACAGAATGGAGAATGAGAATAAGCAGAAGAGGACAGAAGCAAATGTAATTCTTTCTGAGCTAGCAGCTTCTGAAAAAAGAATATGAGCTTGAAATCCTTCTGTACTGCCACTTTCTGGCAGAGTCTATAGAAATTCATTTTAAAAAATGATGATGTGCCTCATAAGCATCCCTCTCTGTCCTATTGCTGCTATAACTGAAGTGTTGAGAAAAGATACTGTTTATTGCAATGACATACTGTGCTGTCAGCCAAATGGCACCAGTTGTTGGTTGATAATAGCCAATTCCACTGTCTAGTTATGGTCACTGTTTTCTGAATCACAGGTTGCTGGTAATTTGAATGCTATCAGTATTTTAGGCAATCCACAAAGACCTGAATTATGCAATATACAATTTTCTTACTGGTTTTGAGTCCATGACATATTTTGGTATGTTTTTTGAAGAATATATGATAGTCTTCAGTTAACAGGGGCTTACAGATTAGGTTGTTGTGCTTTGGGTTTTTTTTTTTTTTTTTTTTTTTTAATGCTGGCTGATTTTTTGCTTTCAAACAACTAGTAGTAGTAGTAGNGGTTTTTTTTTTTTTTTTTTTTTGTTTGCTTTTTAAAAAAATCTGATTACAGATAAGTGTATGTACTCTCTGTGCTTTTGTATATTTGCTGGCTTTCCAAAAGCAAGATATAAAAACCTCCCTCTGTACCAGCTGACACTTTTCCATGGATCATGTGATTGTAATTTAGAGTCTTCTTTGTGTTCATGGTGAACTGAATCATAGACATCAAAAGCCTTGGCACTTGCTGTCTGTAATGGAGTGGATCCCCCACCTATCTCTTTCCTCCTAATATCACATCTTTCCAAGTAAATGCAGAAAAAATGCTGCTTCTTTCAGCTCCTTGCCATGTGCTTTTTCTGTCCAAAAGGTTGCTGCAGTTTTTTGCAGTTGACTTTTTCCTGTTCCGATAAAATATGCTCAGGAGGTTTTCTTTGTTCACTGGCTTTTCTGGTTGGCATAGTGCACCTACAAATAGTATGGGCTGCCTGTGTTTCTGGCTCTTAAAACACAGACTGGCCTATGGTTGTAAACTGCAACATCTATATGCTGGAGCAAGGGGGGATGTTCTGCAATAAAACCAGCAGTCCTATTGGGATAACTTTTCAGAGTCTACAGCATTTATAGTTCTATGCATTCCAAGTTAGTAATGATAGAATGTCATGGTTTGTAAAGTATACAAAATGTTGTGCACAGAGGTGAGGAATGGTTTGATAGTTTGGTGAGGGCAGTAGTAATCTCTCTTGCATAGTACCTCTGGGAGACACAAAATTCAAACAGAACCTTCTGTATACACAAAATCCTCCTTAACCAGCCAAACAAATAAAAAGAAACCCAGAGGTAAAGGCGAAGGCAGAGTTTGGAAAAAAAAAAAAAATGGCAGTGAGGCAAAGAGAAGAATTCTTTTATGGAGAAAGATGTTAAATTTACTCCGAAGTATTGAGGTAGAGACTTTTAGCCAAGAGTGAAAACTGAAGCAGGTTTAATCAAGCCAATGCATGGGATTAGCCTCTTGGCATCAGTAAAACATCCAATTAGTAAGAACTGTCATGAATGAAATGAAGAAAAGTTAATATATAGGACTACGTGGAAAGCAGAAGTTTTAGAGAACTGTAGTATATGGGATAGATTTTGCATTTTAAGTTACTTATTTTAAAGGTTTGAGTATGACTGGCATGTCAGTTTCTGTGTTCTTACTCATATAATAAAAACTGATTTTCTTGAATTGTCAAAGAAAATGGGTAGTTAATAAGTCTATCTTATTTATTATAATTGAAAAGGTATAGTAGTATATCAGAACAACAAATGTTAATATCCCCATTTTATGAACAGTAAGTGCTTAGTGAAGTCCAGTGATTTTACTACTACACAATAACTTTGAGAAATGGCATTAACTGCAGGCACATATTTGTTTTTTGGAACATGTTATGACTGCAGATTACTGTATAATAAAAGCTTTTATTCTTTCTACACCAATAGATTGTAAATCGGGCAAGTGAGAAGAGCAGAAAAGAGTGGATAGGTTGGAAAGGTGGTGTACACAACATTGGAACTATACTATTGAAATGATTTTGTTTCTTTACCACAGTTACAAAGATATTTCCCCTTAAAAGTAGTCTACACTTACAACAGTGTTACAGAGCATTCTCTGTAAGATTGCAAGTCTCACAGAAACTGGAAAAAATGAAAGTACAGTAATAAGTGTGAGAATTTATTTCATTTATTCTGAAATCTATATTAAACTTAGACACGGGTAGACCTGTGACCAGCTCCCAAAATTATGTGAAAGTGTCTATGAGAAACAGACAGCAAATGGCCAGGAAAGGTGAATTATAGTTTTTAACAAATATTCATAAATGGTAATTAGATTCTACATTAAAATTCTAGCTTAATATTAAGCTGAAGGGCTTAAATGAATGTATTAGAAGTAGAAAACGCCCAAATGTATTGCTCTTTGATAATAAACACTTAATTGAAGAATTTGCTGTCTAAACTCCTTCAGACTGCCACTAGATGGTGGCAGTGACCTTTAAACAGCGTGACTTGATCAGCTATGCTGAAAGTTGCTTTGCAGACTGGTATACAGAGTCTGGAACCAATAATATCCACCAGCTCTGTAAAACTGGGGAAACATGCAACCCTTTTTTATTTCAAAATAGTTTTTTGAGACATTGTTTATTAAAGACTTAAAATCCTACTCTACCTTACCCTCTTACTGGATTTTAAGCATAACTGAAGGCTTTTGATCTACTCATAGATTTAATAGAAAATTTAATAGGCTGCCTAATTCCCTCTCTTAGGGCCATGCAATGGAATGCATGCCCACCCCCTTAATTTACCTGAGCTCCAAAGCCTCCTTTTCACATTACAGTTGACTCTGTTCCTGTTTAGTTGTATTTACCTATTCAGAAGTATTAACATGTAACTCTCTCTCTTAGCATATGTCATTGGGTCTTCCAGCACTTATTTTCCTTATCCAAAGAGAAAATTATCCATATTCTTCAATGTGGTAGGCCCTTAAATTGTAAATTTAAGACATGATGGGTTCAAATTGAAAGTCTTGTTAGAATCACTGACAGCAAGACACGTCTCAGGCTTGCTCAATTTTCCAATTGATATTTGTAGATATTTAAAACTGAGAGTCAGCCAATTCATATCTATCTGATAAGGATGACTAGATGACTATGGCTTTCAGAACTAGCTACCTTCTACTATGAATGAAGATATTTTGTTTCTGATTATATGTTGAAAGTTTACTTCCCCTACGATAATGTTTCCAATTCCTTTATGAATCTTAAAATCACTAGCATGATTGTTATCCCTTAACAAATCTGCTTGAATTCCACCTTATGAAAAGACTACTATATCTGGCAGCATTTCAGTGTGATGAACATCAGTAGTTTAGGCTGGAACAGAAGTCCCAGGAACAGCCCAATTGTCCTGCTTTCTTGGGCTTTGTTTGATGTTGTGGAGAAGCCTCTTAGTATTAAAACTTCATTCCTCCCAGACAAAACTAAATTACAGATGCTTTCCCGGAGTGTGCTCAATGCACATCAACCTTCAGTGGGCATTTGGTGCCCTGAGCCAGAGTGGAGCTAGTTGAAATAACTTACAAAATTTATGAAGTTTGGGTAGTAAGTTCTCAACCTATTTATTCGGAGTTGTTGGTCTCTTATTTGTCTATGCTCACTGCTAAAATGCATGGTCTTATAGTATCAAAATCAAAAGATTTTTGCCTGTTCATGAAGTTGTGGGTCTGGTGGGCTTTTGGGGTTTTCTTTTTGGTGGTGGTAGTAGTAATACCAAATCCCTTAAATTTGCTAGGCAATGCAGTAGGAGCTGTGGGGGCATAATTATAATCTTAATGGCTAAATAAAAATGTTCCTATTGCCCAATAAACCATACATTCAAAAGTATAGTTAGGAACTGGCAAGAGTAGGGTGCTATAGTCATAAAGTCATTTCTTTAAATTATGAATGCTATTAAAAGAAGACCAGATGTCCCACTGAGTTGATTTTGCTCCCAGTGTTTTTCCTGTAGGTACTATGAGAAGTAATTATTTTGGCTTCAAAATAATGAAGTCAGCTTGGAAGGGGCAAGTTTTCAATAAACATGCCAAATATTACCACTTTTGTATGTGCTGTTTCTTAGAGTTAGCTGTGGAAAGTATTATTTGTTGTTTATTCCTTTGTAAGAAAGTCATTCCAGCTAACTAACTAGTTTGTCAAGATTATTGACCATGAGAGAACAGCACTCGTTATAGAAATGGAACTACAGTACAAGCTTTAGATAATTTGATTTGAGCACTCTTCATAATTCATGATACTGAGAATTATTTATACCAATAAATATGCTGATATGACTCTGCTTCATTTATCAAGTCTGGCTCTGCACTGGTGGTGGGAGTTGTCAAGTCAATATTTCACAATGTGAAACAAAGAATGGGCCAAAATACAAATACCTTCAAATTTTATATACATACATATATATATATATATATATGGTTTTAGCTCACTTTACAAAATATCATGCAATATAATACCTTATTACTTTTTGAAAGGCATCCAAATTGAAAAGTCTGAATCACCAAGTATAAATACTTGGTTTCTACCTTCTACATGTTTCTGTATTTCTGCACTGTTCCATTATGGTCACACTGCATGTGTTTTCATAAATTCTAGTGGTTTTCCCATAGAAGATTTAATTTCTGCTCTTTACTTTCAGTCAACTGTTGCATTTACTCAGAACTAAAATTTTTCTTAGTAAGCTGCCATAAAGCTTTGCAAGTTAGCACTCCTTTATTTATTTAACATCTATATCTGCTAAGCAGACTGTTTCCAACAGGGAAGCCTGCAGGAATTCCTAGAAACATCAGTAATTTGAATAATCAGATAATGTGACAAAAGATATAATAGACATTTTTTGTCCTAAAATGTGTCTGTTTGCTCCTATTGATGCAGAAAGACAATTGTCATGTCTTTCACACAGTGCTGGAAAAGCTGATTGTATGGCCGTGGATGATGCTGCTGATGGATGTTTTGCTCTGTATGCACTTCCCTTGCTGTTAGAAAAATGTTTTACTGGAACCATAAAGTCTGAGAACTGAAGTTATTTGTTTTAATAAGAGAAGAATGAATGAACTTTGTGATCATATAAACCATTAACAATAAAAGACAGGCCTATTTTACTTTAAAATAACAACAAAACACCCAACAACCACTCCGAAACTTTTCCTGTTAACATTATTTATCATACCCTATGGAGTTTATTTCTCCCTAGGCATCTACTGTTTATTGTTTAAGAGATGTTTTCAAAAGACATTAAAGGAAGAGAGAAATTTAGTGCTGAAAAAAAGAATTGACATCCTATTACTATATGGTAGGAATTACAGAGAGTAATTATTCAGAATGGTGCTGAACAAGTGAGAAATAATGCTATCCATATATATTACATTTGAAGTATTGCCTGCTCCAGTTGCTTAGGAAAAATAAGCTAACAATAAATCAAGCTCCTCTAGTTAGCAATTGCATTTTTTTTTAGCCAACAAGGCTTACATATTTAAGTTTTCCTCCAACATAATACTTAATTTCTTGAAAATGGGGAGGTTTATAACATAAATATAACACAAACATTATTACATGAGTCAAATGAATTTCAACATAAGGACAAAAAATGGGGAGGAAAGATTCATAAAGTTTAATAAGTCCTTTCAGGAATATATAAAATCTCAATGGTGTGGTGGCAGAGAACAATTCTGATGTTCAGTAGGATGACAGAGAAAAAATTAACCCAGTGTATGCTGGCATGTTATGTTGACATGTAAGATATAGCAGTAGTCCAGCCTTGTGACAGTTCAACACTAATGCTGGTAAATTGTCTTGAAGCAGTTATTCATGGCCTATATTGCCAGTAAGTTGAGTCCTACAGCATTTCATTTCATTTCATGTTTTACACTGGGCTGCATAAAATATGGCCCAGTTGTAAAATGTCTTTTACCCACAAGAGAAAATTTGCAGGCTCATATATAAAACATTTTCAGGTCTTTCTGCCTAGAACATTACATTCACGTGTAATACATAAATAATTTTCTGTTGTGTGAGGAGATAGAGCAGAAAGACAAGAGGAAATATAAAAGTAGCATAATGGATTATTGCGCAGACTCAGAGAAATAGAATGATTATCTAGTGAATGTTGCAAATTATGCTGCCATCTTTTGAAAACTGCGCTGTATCTGAAGAACGCATTCAAAGAAGGGAATAATTATCATGTTGCCTGATGAGTCCTCACCAGGCAATGAGTGAAATTTAGAGCAATAGATCTTATTTTATGTTTCTTTTGATCCAGACAGATCCAACTTACAGATTGAACAACAGCTCTACAAAAAGCCTGGTAGGAAAGAGACACACTAACCTTGCATCATGAAACATTGCCTGTGACGTGCATGAAAATAAAGGAACTCTCCTTAAATCTTTGTGGAAAACCAGAAAGGATTGCAGTAGCCAACAGCAAGTGATTTTGGTTTCTCTACTGTTAGGATCAGAAATAGATGTACACCTGATCTAGATGGTTTTACCTTGCTGGTGGGTGAATGATGAAAAGAAAAATAATAATGTGGGATGTACTTTTTTTAACAAGTGAGACAAAGCTAACTGCATGCAAAATACTGCCTTTCTCATTGCCAATACACACGTGTGAACACCAGGTGCATTTCAGAAATTTATGTAAGCTTAAGATTTATGAGTTCCCTTATCTAATTTGCAGAGCCCAAGAGAGTGGATACCACTGCAAAATATTTTATTTTATTTAAGATGATACACCTGTCCTCTGCATTTGCTGATCTTGTTAAGTAGAAGGTAGTGGGGTCACATTTGTTCTCAGGGATGGAATATCCATATTAATTTGTAATGTAGTTGCATTCAGGGTACACTGCAAAACAGTGCTAATTGGAGACATGTCATGTCCTAAATATGATGCTGCCAGACATAAAGTAGATCTAAGTATGGGTCAGATTCAAGTCTGTAGTATGTGCAAATATCGTATCTGATAGATTCACCTCCAAAAGATATTCCACTTTCATAACCCTGCACACTCAGTCTGCCTATATTCCTCTTGGGTCACTTGTCCCTGTTTCTACCTCTTATATTCTTCATTTTTACATCAAATTTTTCATCAAGACCTACTTGTTCATCCATGCAGGTCCTCTGCCACCTTTCTTTGATTTCCTGCTCATTGGGATGGACTATTCTTGAGCTTGGATGAGGTCATCCTTGAAAATTAACTAAGTCTCCTGATCCTCTCTCTTTAAGACAGACTCCCATGAGATTCTTTCAAGCAGGTGCCTGAACAGGTCAAAATTTGCTTTTCTAAAGGCCAGGGTTATGATCTTGCTGTCTGCTTTATTTTCTCTTCTCAGGACTCTGATCTTCATCATCTTGTTATCACTTCAGCCAAGACTATTCCCAAACCTTATATTCCCAAGCAGTCCTTGTTTATAAATATGAAGTCAAGCAAAACCCATATTGATTTGTGTATTACTTGTGACAGGAAATCTGTGCCCTTGCCTATGTCTGTTGTGTTGCCTCTCTAGAAGATAATGGTGGTTCAAGCCCCACATGAGAGCAAGTGCCTGTGAATATCAGACTTCTTCCAATTGTTTAAAAAGGCATCATCTAATTCTTCGTCCTGATCAGAGAGCCTGTAGCAGGCACCCATCACAATGCTGTCCATGTATGCCTACCTATCCTGACCCATTAGATCTTAGCTGGCTCATGGTTTAAGCTTGTTTTTCTTTGACTGTTCCTTCATTGTTTAAGATTGTATTCTTGCTTGCTTGATCAGACCTGCCTGGGCTTCATTTTGGCAACTGTGATTACTGAGGAACTAAGAGCAGGTTAAGGGAGAAAACCATTCAAAGCCAAGTCCTAAGTGCCACAAGACCGTAACTGCTACAATTGACTTATTTCCAGCTCTTCTTTTTCTTCGAGGCAAAAACGGTAGCATTCACTTTTCTTTTATTCTTTTGATGTAGCATCACCAAGAGTTCAGTGATGTGACACAAAATCTTGTACTTTGTAAACTTTCTTCATTTCGGTTATTGTGGAAAATGTGTTTCATATCCCTTAAATTTTTGTTACGATTAGCTCTTGGAATTCACAATATATATTACACAAATCTTGTTTGGGCAGTTGCCATTTACATGTTCTACATAAGGAAACGATGTGTCTTGCTAGACACTGACTTCCTTCCAACTGCAGAACACACTTGAAAGATGTTCTAACATAAATGTAGCTACTGTGCCTAAAAGCTTTTTAAAAGCCATATAAAACTACTTGAGACAGAAATAATGGCCCTTCCTTCATGAGAAGTGAGAACAGAATGTGCAGTCAACAGCAATACAGTAAAAACAGGGAAAAAGAATCAAGAACTTTACTAGATTAATTTCTCTTACTGTTAATCACGTTGTATTACCTGAGCTTTCAGGAAATGGGTGTCCCTAAAGGATTTTGTGATATGTCAAGAATATTGCAAAACTTTTTAATATCCTGTTTTTGTTATACAAGTAAGAAAAGTCAGCTATCTTGTGATGTGTCATACATAGAATTATAAGCATAATCCTAATTCAGAAGCGTAGTGATTCTGTCCTGAACAGGCAAAAGCTGTAAAGAAACATTCTTCTGCTTCTTTAAGTCACCTTTTCCAACTGGTAACTGCTGAGAGAAAGTAAAATGTCAATGTGTAGGTATTAACAAAAAAATCCACTATTATTTTTTAGCTAAAGAATGTTGTTTTGTAGCAGGCTGAGGTATTGTTGCTGTAATAGGAGTGCATCCTGCTTTTAATTTTTCTTCTTTTCTTTTGTTAAGAAAAAAACCTTATGAAGAGGTGATGAGAGATTCAGGTGACAGAAGTGTTTCTCTGTGTATAGATACAGAACTGAGACAATGCAGCAATACTGTACTCTGAGAATCTCTGGATTTTGGATTATTAGCTAGCCACTTGGAATTTGAGCCTTTTGCACCTTTTCTTTTTCAGTGTGCATATGGAGGAATGAACTTTCAGTGGCATTCCTGACTCTAATGAGAGTTATTAATACAGGCACGCTCCTGTGCATCTGCTACTTGAGCATGATAGCAGAAGTAACTGGCTTAGCCATGCATCTAAAGTGTGTAATGAACTGTATTATAGCTCAGGTTAAAGTTTGACTTACATAAGCAAGGAGAGAAGATATTTGAATTGAGGGGAAAACACTTGGCTTGTATTTATTCTTCTGATATAATTTTTAAATGTCTCTTAAAGCAGAATGTGCTATTGGGCTAATCTGTAAGTCTGTAATTACAGATGGCCAACAAATGCTAAGCTGTTCTAGTATCATAAATGAATATTTGTGTATATGCTAATATGATAGGACAAATTTACTCATTGGGTCTATTTAAATTAGAGCACTTATTATGGCAGAAATTATTGAAAATTTTATTTATGACATTGAATATTTAAACGAAGTTTGTTCTTATTCTGCTGGGACTCCCACAGTTCCCTAGTCTAAATTAAAGATGAGAATCTGAAGCAAGAAAAGGAAGGAAAAAAGTTCTTTTGACAGACAAGGTAGGAAAGGAGTGTGAAACTGTTGGAGAGTACTTAGACTATGACAATGTTTTCTTGTATTTACTTTTTGTTTTTTTCTAGTTTTGGGTGCTTCGAGGGTATAACAAAGCCAGCTTCAATAGGCGTCCTGTCAAATAAGCACCTACATGAATTACAGATGTGGCTCTTGCTGGGGCATGTTTTTATCTCTGTGCCACACACATCTTTAGTTTAAGATGCTTTTCATTCCACTGTGCAGCCTCGAGCATTTGTTTTGTCTTTTCTCTCCTGTGGCACCAAGCAAGCAACTTCTTAGCTCCCCTGTCTGCATTTCTGCATCTGCTGTATCTTTGCATATGGCACATGCCTGGCTGCCTCACTGGAGTGAAAATGATTCTGGTTATGCAGAAGAAATATCATGTAATAGGCCTCCATAGGTCCCAGTCCAAAGGTTTCTAACCAGATTTATGGATTATACTTTCATTTCTATTTCTAGGATACCTTCTCTTCTCCCTGTTCCTCCAGAACAAAGTGGATTTAAATGATTTGGGAATGTTAACTTGATTTGCCCCAGCTACAAGTCTTTCTGAATGATCAGGAGACAGGAGAGCTATCCAAATTGACTTGCCATGGTTTTTTTTGTAAAATCACAAATCACTTGCTCCATGTAGCTCTGTAGAAATACTGACTGTCTCTGTTTTGGGTTTTGGTTTGTTGTCTTGTTTTTAATTTTCTTTTCCTTAGAATATCTCAAAACATTTATGCTAATTCTATTAGTGCTTTATGAACACATGTAATAGAATTCTCCACTTTTCTAGATGGGAAAAATGAATTGGAGGAAAAGGGAATAGAGTTGCTTTGCCTGTTGTCACTGAAGGCAACTTTGAATTTAATTTTCCTCTGGTAAGACCATTTTTTTCCAGAGGGGTTGGGCTCTGTGTCATGATAATAATCATGTGGAAAAAACCCCTCAACAATCCTGATTTCAACTGTATAGGAAATTACTACTTCATCCTGATAACTTGTCTTTCTGAAGAGGTACCAATGAGTTTTAAATCTCTTCCTGTTCAAGTGGACACTTGTATGGATAATGGACACATTCTTCTAAAACATTCTCAAAACACCAGACTATAGTCTTTGTTTAGGTTCATGGATAATCCTAGAACAACATTTTATAGACAGAATGATGTTTTAATTTCTGTATGTTATAAAGCCTCAACTGAAGTTATATGTTCACGGTTATTTTGTGTCTTTGGGACATTGAACTCATGTATGTTTTGAAATGATCCTTTTAAGTATATGTAAATGTTTTTGCCCTAAAATTTGATTAAGCTAGTATAATATATATTTTTAGTTCAATTTAATACTGCTTGTTAGAATCTTGCTAAACTTCAATCAAATATTACTAAAGGCAAAGATATCTCCAGGTATTTTGAGTTTTTTGTGAATTATTTTTGGGGTTTTTTTGGGTTTTTTTTTTTTTTTTTTGTTTGTTTGTTTTTGAGGGGTGGATCAGTTTGCTTGGGGCTTTTTTCTGATGCTTGATTTTAAGGAATAATAGCGGCACATAGTAATAGGGGCAAAAATTGCTTCTTGTTGAAGAAAATTTCCTCTTCTGATAGAATGTGAGGTATGTGGTTCCTTCTTTTATTTAAAAGAAAGCAAAGGGTGCAGCTACCATACCAGATCAAGGCAAGCCAGACACTGAGGTAACTGGGAACAGCAAGGAAGCAATCTTTGAGTTGAGCCTGGATGCTCCTCAAAATTAGGTCCAAGTGACTCTGCCTGGTTAACCAAGAGGTGGAGCTCCTGTTGGGTTCTGAGGAACTCAGTGATACCTACTAAATGAGTTCATTATTAAGCTGAGTACAGAGAAGAATAATGGTCTTATAACATCAATTGTTTATAACAGTCTGTTTAACCAGAAGTAGTGTTTCTGGTTGGGAAGATCTGTGCTTATAAATAAGGTAACTAAATGGCAGTATGCAATATACTCTAATTATAGTTTTATATTCCTAAATATAACAGAGAATGTTGGGTTAATTCAGACATAACTATATTTTAAACCACATACTACCTTGGGATATATGTAATGAGAATTCTGTAGTAGGAATTGTTTCAAAGAATGTGATGATAAAATTAGTGCTGAGAAGTAAACATACTTAAATAAAAAGTATTTCTAAATTAATTCTTATATCAAATTTTCCTGTGGCTTTTTCTAAGATGCTATTGTTTAAGGTAGAAGATCATTTTTGAGTCACCTCTGATGGTGACCATATTTAGTCTGTGGGTTTTTTCCAAAAAAGCAATAGAAAACCATGTTACCAATCCCTTAATTTAAATGCTTATTTTATTCCAAGAACAATTAAATATTAATTTGTTTTGCCAGCTACAGATAGGGATTAGAAATATTTATATATAGGGAATTCAGACATGGTGCTTGAAATTATTCCCTGGCTTGCACAGATAGTGGTGTTTAATAATGCTTTTGATAATTGTATCCAACTGCATGCATATTGTGACACTAAGCAATTTCTTATATATGTCTGTTGTCAAATTCTGCAGTATGCTTCTCACGACAGAAAAATGTCAGGATCTGAAATTTTAAAGTTCTCAGGAAAACTTTTGTCTATGAAGTTGGACATAAATGGACATGAGTGGAATGATCATTCTAACCTTAAATTGAGATTTAGCATTTATTTGTTCAGTTGGCATGTTTATATGTCTCAATTTACTGTGATAAAGCAGTAAAGAAAAAGGGATTTCTAAAGAGTAATATGACTTGCTTATTTAGACATGCTAAACAGATGTGTGGCAAATTAGTAGTGCTTTATTTTTACCAGTTCACTGACTTATTTCTTATATCAAATGCTCCATCATGACTGAAAAGTCAGTCAACAGCATGAGAATTTTCCTCTGTAGGAAATTTTTTTTTCTGTATGTGTAGTTAGGCTTTGAATTTTTTTTTTTTTTAATTGCTCCATCCATTTTTTTTCTGCTTGAAACATTTGGTTGCTGAGGATAGAAAAATATTTTATTTACACTAGAAATTAGTTTGTGGTTAATGAGTGCCAGTGGATGAAAACCAGGCAATCCTGTTAAGAAATAGTAGGATAAGGTATTTGGGTTTTGGGAAGGATTTCTATTTACTGGTGTCAAGCAAACCTCCTCAGCAGAGATAACAGTATCTCAGACTTTAAGCTAAGTGGCCCTTGCAGTGAGAGGCTACACAAAGATCAAGAAAAACCTGTGAAAAAATCAAGACAAACACAAGGAAGCTAAGATGATTTAAGACTAATGTTAGAAGGTCATGATAATCTGAATGTTTCTGAAAGTCTAAGATAGACCTCTGTTAAAAAATCATTACCTAGTACAAGTTATGCATAAACTCTTCATATCTATTTCATGGAGGAGGAGATGTCTCTAGCTCTTTTGTTGGTGAAAGCCTACTCAGATTTTCTTATGGAGTGAAAAGATGTCCATGACCAATGAAAGGAAAATTTAAAATGCTTCCCACACTTTCTCCATTATGTACAGGCAATAAAAGTTATTAGGAGGACACTTGCTACTTCTGTATTGTCAGATTCACCACAGGGCTACCTTCATCATCCCAGAGGGAATTATGTGATTAATGATCAGAGTCTTGGCTCCTGGCTGGAATCAAATAAATCTTAAACATCTTCTTAACGGCTGTTGAGATGACCTCAGTTTTATGTTTCTAAATATTTGCTTTTATTTCACATTCTGAGATCATCTGGAAGGAAATAATATCTCCTTTTTTTTTTTTTTTCATTATTTGGGGAAGGGAGAGTAAGCGGAACAAGAAAAAAAACTTGTATTAAATCTATCCAGCAGAAGCCATAGTTTTTTCTCTGTGCTTAAAAGAACTGTATCATTCCTACTTCTATTATATTTATTATTATATCATCTAAGCAGAAATTAAACTTGCTGATTAAAAGATTAAAAGAATTAAACCGATGCCTTTCTATCTTACTCCATAATACATACTGAAATGAATTTACTAGATGATTTTATTTAGTTTCCCAGATTATGATGCAAGTTATATATGTTGCCTTTTTTTAATGCGAAATTGGTCGGCTCAAAAAGGGATAATGGATGATTCTTGTACAATAATTTTAATATATGCATCTTTGTGTATTTTTTTCCTTATTCTTTAAAATATTTGTAAAAATTATTGTAATTATGTCATGTATACGTTGTGCATTGAACTCAGGGGCATTGTGACTGATGAACAAAAAGTTTAGGAAAAAAAAAAAAGGAATTGGGCTCAATTATCTTTGTGGGTCCTTCCCATCTCAGTCTATTTTTATGATTCTATGGCTGTGTTGAGACTCTGCAACACCCTGAGACAAGTATGAAAAACTTATTCTGAAAAATTTTAGATTAAGTAGATTCCCTCTCAGTGTCATTATGTGAAGGAATTAAAAAAAAAATCTACTTAATGTTTTAATAGGATTGCTTTTTGTTTTTCTAATTAGCCTTTATTTCTACTGTCACAACAGTACTTAGCTACAGAGATGTCAGGCTGACAGAATGGCTTTAAGTCTTTTGTTGACTGAAAATTAAACCCCAAATCACTAAGATACTGTCACTGCTGATCAGCAGCTTCCTGGGTGCACATCTTCAGACTCTTACTGAATACAGTGCCTTTTGCACAGAATGCTGCACCAGCTGAAGAGCATTACAACTCTAATCTCTAACCTAACAACTCTGTGTTATTACAGAGGAGGATGAATATGGTTGGGATGAATATTGTTCTCATATTTGTGCATCAGAGTAGGTACCTCTTTAATTCTGCAGGAACATCTCTAGAGAAAATGACCTCTAAACTGTAGAAATGAAAGAAGTTTTTTTAATCTTGAGGTCTTATTTCTTAGCCCCATGGCCTAGTCAGGGTCAGATGCATTGGAATAGCACTGTCTGCTTGGACTTGCTTAGAGAAGGAGAGGTGCAGTGCTGACTGCACAGCTGCTACATCAGTGTCTGTAAAATAGCAGTGATGCAAAAACGTACCAGTGATCAGGTATGGAAAACAGACAATAGACAAATCAACAGAAGAAACTTCACTTCTGGTAAAGTGCCAAAAACTTATAAATCTGAAGAAAGGTTGTCTACCCCAAGCTACTTGGGGCTGTGAACTGTATTGTAGCTGTGAATGAGGAGAGTCAGCTCTATGGCTTGGCCACCTGTCCCAAAATGAGTTAATCTGTGAAATTTTCCTTTATCGATGGAATGGTTTAATTCTTTGTATTTGTTGAAGAAAAAGAAGGGCAAAAGATAATTAATCAAAGGTGAAATTATCAAGTTTTTATTCTCCAAGAAACCTTCTTAATACTTCAGATTCCCATGTGCCTTTTCGTCACAGAGTATATATGTACTCCAACACTTAATTTGGAGCCCAAATTTGACTGCAATTAGCTTCAAATCCATACTAAAATGGATTTTATAAACTAGTCTTGGAAATTTTTCTATGCCCTGGTTTAGAGCAAATAAATACACCAGTCTTGATTCTCAAATGGAAGAAATGACTAGTCAAAATATCAAAGTGGCTTAGGAAACAATCTATGCTTTGAAAAGATGCCAACTAAAAATAATGAGGCTATTCTGTTTCCTAGGAATTGTGTGATGAAAGGATCCTAAATTCAGTCTTCTGTCTTAGCTGAATCTCTGTCTTACACCTGAGAGCTGAAGCATTTCTTTCCTCTCTATTTCAATCCAATGATAAGCAGGTTAATTTAAGCCATCGTGAGAGCAGAGCAGGAGCGCTCAGATAATTGTCTTGTTTGCTGCAGGGTATTGCTTGCTAATGAGTTCTGTGGCTCTTTATTGCAGTCTGAGATCTTTCCCTATCTGTGGACAAAACAGCAGTGGTGTCCAGGGAAGTTCTGATGTGTTATTTGGAAGAAAATTCATCCATTACAGTTTACCTTGAATTAAACACTAGAAACAGGTTGGAATAATGAGAAGAAACAGGCTCCTGTCAAGCAAACCTACCTGCACTCCTATCTCTGCAATGGGAGTTTCCACTCACGACCTCATTGTAAATAGTAGGGATTTTGTTGAGGTCAAATTACCATGGATGCTTGTTTGCTTTCCTTTTTTGTTCCCTCAGATGTCTTTGCTACATGTCTCATTAATCTATTTTCCTCTCTAACAATCACCTCACCTCTATTATCTCCTGCTTTACTCTTCCTGGCAATCCCTAAGGCTGGCACCAATCTGCTTTATACAGCTCTCTCAGCTACAACCTCTTGCCTTCCTATCCCTGCTTCAAAGCTTTGAGCTCTGAAATGAAAGTTGCCATTAGGTAGGGAAAGACAGCAACAAAACAGTAAGGGAAGCAATGTCTTACAGAAAGGTCACTTCAAGCTCAAATACTTCTTTCTTATTCACCTCAATCACAGCTTTGTGCAACTTAATTGATGCATCTTCTGTTCTGAAAGTTCTTTGACATTGTATCATCCAATATTTCAGAGTTGCTGTCACATCAAGTTTGTCAATATCCAGTATAGGACCTCTTTTCTAAGGTGTGATTATAGTTCAGATGTCACCTGTCTCAATGAAGGGTGGGAAAGAAAGATGTTATCGGCATGAAAGAAAGTAGTCCCATTTCTATTGCTCATCCAGGACTACCCAGACTTTCATCTGACAATCAAAATTTTAGTTTCTTCATAACCACCACAAAATTACAGAATAAACCCTGAGCTAAACAGAAATAAACTTATGGATACAGGAACTAATAAAGGAGTGTTTTTGCAAATGGTAGGCTGATGTATTGTCGTGTAGTATGTTTTGTCTCAGATTTTAAAAAAACTTTTTGAAAGAAAACAGTTCTTTCTTCTTTGTCAAGTGATATGACAATTTAGTCTGTTTCACATAGTATCTCGAGTGATGTATCAAAGCCAGGGACCATTGCATTAGATCCCCTTTTTCAGATCCCCAGTATTAATTTCAGCCCAAAGACCAAGGAGTGAGCAGTCATTAAGACGGGAAATTTATTTCTAGGTAAGGTCTGGCATGCTTCTTCAGAATAATTGACAGAGCTTCACTTTCATGTATTATCCTCTATTTGCTCTTTTGAAATCTTGAGAATCTAGCTTTTGTCGCTACTAGCAGCATGCAAGTACTCAATCAACTTACTGAAATTAGAGGGACAACACAGAAAAGGGAGGAGGATTACTTCCTTTGAAGTTCATCTACAGTTGAATAATATAATCTGGAAATAAATTGAGTGTGTTATGCATTAGCGTTATCAGCCTGAAACTTTTCTTTAACTATAAACATATTTTAAGGATGTAAGAGAAAAATACTTCTGATTTGGAGAAACAATTTATTGATGAAAGATTTTTTTTTTTGGTTAAATGTGAAAGATGTATTTCAAGTGGTTAAAGTACATATGTCACACTTTGCCTTCATTGAGATAAAACTGTAACTTTAATTATTTGTTAGTGACAGGAGTTTATCTGCAGTTTAGAAATAATAAGTGTAAAAATTTGGACTGGTTTGTAAAATAAAGTACTTGTTAATTGCCAGATATTGAGGCTACTCTTTCTTGCATAAAGTTAGACTATAAGGGGAAGAAAATTCCCAGAATACGGATGTCAGAATAAGGAACAGATGAAATGTTCAGTGACAAAAGCATACAATAGAAAAAATGTTCTTCCAAATTAAAGATGAGGCACAATGTCTTGCTTTGATCAGTAACCAGGGTGGCAGAACTATTTCTTAGTGGGTGGCATGGCCTCTGAACAAGAGATACAAACATTCTAGTCTATGTTAGAGATGGTCTTATTATACTGCTTTAGGTAACTTATCTACAATAAAATTCGCACACACACGTGTTACATAGGATTTAAAACTTTGGAGAGAATTGGCAGTTGCAAAATTTCTTTTTTGTTTTTAACTTCATGAAACCTGGAAGTAAAGAGGTGTTAATCTGCTTTGCTTTCTTCTTTGAGGATATCTTTAGGTCATAAAAAGCCATGCACAGGAGTTGGGGATGTAACTTTCCAGGGATGATAACCTATCTAGCAACTTTGAAAGGAAAATGCAGATTTATAGACTTCATTGCTCTAAAATGATTGTACACCTAAGTTGGCAAAATAACATGCAAATGAATGTAAGCGTCATCTGTAAATAAATGGAGACATATATCACCCAATCTAAGCTATAACTTTGAATGAAAATCATATTTTAGTAGTAGTTATGTGGAACAGAGTTAATAACTGCGTAATTCATTCAACTGAACACCAACAATATCTGAAAGTGAAGTTAAATCAAAAACTGAAAGACTTCACAAAACAGTAACTGCAAAAGCAAAGCTGCTTTACCAGCCTCTTTACAGCAATGATGTGGCTCTTCAAGGTCGCTTATATTAAGAAGGCACATATTTGATCTTTGTTCTTCATCTGAAACAGTTTACAATTATCAAAATCTGATTTCTTGAATACTTAAATGCAGTCTCAGAATGAAATAATTAGAGATGGAAGGGCCATTTATTTTGGTTACATGTCTGTTCCCTCTTGCGAAGTTTCCCTTCTTAGATAATTTCAGTGAAATGCTAAAAGTTGAAAGTCAGATACTTTAATTTTCATACACATTTGATTTCATTTGAATAAGCCTATGGCTCCACAGAATTTTGGTTTTTATAATGCAAACAGAACAGTCAACGTGCTAGGTTTCTTGTCGAAATATTAACAGAGAGTAACAAAACTGGAAAAGAGATTTGAACCATTTAATCTTAAATTGCAGAATTTAGGCTGTTAGTAATTTTCATAGGTAGATTAAAAGACCCCAAAACAATGCTTTATATGTGCGAAAATATATGCTGATGTTATTCTACAGTTAAGTAATTTGTCTTGGCAATTATGCACAGTAGAAAAAAGATAAGTCATTTAATAACTGTCTTACTTTCTTATATGGTATGCAAAACCTCATTATTGTAATTTAATAGTTATTATGTTTGAAGAAATTACTCAATATATTTTTTGTAGTACTCACTTGAAGGACAGAAATAAATGGTTCTACAAGAGACAGATGGCAAAATAATTACATGCTGAATTTATTAATATTGAATAAAAAGAGCTACAACATCAACAGGTGTGAAAGATGCTGTCATGGCCAGCCTTATCTTTGTTGTAACTCATGCTTGCAGCTTTGAAAATGTATTCCTCAACATCTAAGGTAGCTGTAGAGTTAATTCCAATTTCTTTGACTTTCTAAAAACCAAGTCAGTCACTGTGTGACTTATTACTATAATTAGTTGTCATAAAGATGCAGGCTTAAAGATGTACTTGCTAATGAGACATCTGAAATCTGACGTTTCTTCCCCTTTCCCTCCTTTGCCAGTTAATGTGTTTTCTTGGTTTTTTGTTGTTTGGTTAGTTTTTTGTTGTTGTTTTGTCAGTTTTTTCCATATGTTTTTGTTGTTTGTTTTGTTGGGTTTTTTTTGGTTTTTTTTTTTTTGTTTTTTTGGGTTTTTTTTTGAGAAGTGAGGATTGCATCATTACTTCCCAAATGATCGATCTTTCATCCTGAAGCATCTGACCTGGAGGGTCCAGATAAAGTGGAAAACTTCATGTCGCAGAAATTTTGTTCGCGGATTCTGTGGAAAGTGGAATTTTTCAAGTTTTTAAATTAGTTTTTTCACACTGTTGAAAAGATACGTTAAAATATCAATAAAAAGTTAGAAGCTATGCTCTTGATTTCCCTTTATACATTACAGAAGGCTTTCTCGTGGTCAGATGAGTATTGTATTTCTGTCACCTTGTGCTAAAGCCTGTAAAAGAAATAATTTACTCTGTTATCAGTTTTGTACTATATGAAGGAAACATACACTCAGTTAAGTGCAGAACTCCCAGTGAACACAATGGGAATTTCATGCTTTAGGTGCCTATGAAAATTCCCTGGTACCTAAGTGAATCCCAATGACACAACCACCTTCAAATCTCTGGCTTTTAAGGAATGCTTTCCTATTTCTGCATAGGGGTAGGGGAAGGCAGTCAAATGTTCAGGATAACTAACAGGGATTTCCTTTTTGCTGAGTGCTTTGATTGCTGCTACCTTTTTCTCTTTCAGTCTTTCCTGCCAATACTTCTAAAACTCATTTACATACTGACATATTTTTTAGTATAAACCAACAAACATTGGTGTAAAAATTTACATACCTGGTGTATATATACTTCTTGTGATTGGAATAACATTGTGGAATTTGAAACAAAGATTTTGATTGCTAGAGCAATCTGGAGTTCCAGATGTTTGTTTTACCTAGCTCTAAATATTGGGGAAGGAACAAACTGTGATCCATTGATGCATATTTATAGTTATCTGTTCCCGATTAGATGAAATAGAGCCAGAAATTACAAAATAGGCTTCTGCTTGAGGAAGGTGTCTCATGAGGACAATTCCAAATTTCTCCTTATTAACTGCATATTGTGTTAGTGCATATGGCTAGAATTTTGTTTAAGTTATATCCATTACACTATATTGTATCAATTATATATGTTTATTTTAAATGCTGCAGTCACCATCTTTTACATCACAACTTCATGCAGAACTTGTGTGGTGAGCAGTAAATTTGAGGTTAACCATTTTTTGCTGGAAGGTTTAAACCTGTGTCTCCCAGGACAGAATTCTAATAGTCTAATTAAAAGCCAAAGTAGACTCTGCTGTCCTCTGCAACTGTGTAATTTTTGTCAAACAGGAGCAAACAAAAAGGAAAGGAATTGTAGGATGGTCTCACTCCTTCTTCTTGGTTCCAGAATTCTTTTTGCATTTTACAGTTTAAAATCAAAGAGATAAAAGTTTCAGAGGTAGAAATTAGAGTCACGAATTCTCACTTTGAAGTGCATACACTTAAGGCCTCTTTGCTCTATATTACTTTGGTTCCATTAATATCTCTCTCCAAGAGGAAGCTGGGGGCTAGAACTGTGTTATTTGCATATACCTTGCTGATTAGGTCTCTTCTGTCTGTTAAGAAGTGGGGATTCTTGGAGTATTCTATACGCCAAAGGGTTTGGCAAATTTTCCTGACTGCTCAGACTACAGATGTTCTGTGACACAAAAATTACACACCCAGAACATTTTTGAGTTGAATCAAGAACTATCTTGCAAATTAAAGCACCCCACAGACTGGGACACAAATGTTGAGCAGAGGTTTGTGGATTTAGTCTGGGATTTATGTAAGAAAATACTGAGGAACCTAAATCCTGACTTGGATTTAAGTGTTGATGTACACAGACACAACGCCAATGAAGTTTACACCAGTATTTTACGCTTGCTTAGAGGAGAAATGGTCGACAGGATGTGCAATTTGTATTTGAGAAGTACATTCATTTAAAAAAGAGAAAAAAAAAAGACAAAAAAAGACCCACAAATCCCATGAAACTCCCCAAAACCAAAGCAAATGCCTCCAAGCTATAGAATTCATGTAGTACAACCTAAACAACATATAATGTTGTCCTTGACTATTTGTAGTAAGAAATGTGGAATGAAGATTTAACAGTGAAAGAAATTATGAAATTTGATTAGGAGGCGACCTAACAAAAGTGAAAATAAGATTTGATTGGTACGTATCATAGGAAATCAAGAAAGCTCTGCAAGAGGATTAATAATTACCTGATTACATCCTTCTGGATTTAATTAAAAAAGTTGAAGTGCATATGAAACTGTACCACCCAGAATAACTATGGCAATTGAAATACACGTGTTTCTGTTAAAAGGAGAGAAAATTTTACAAAATAGTTTCTGAGGTTTCAAAAAGCTGGCAAAAATCCCCCAACAGGCAGACAGTCCTCACTCGCGT
>VWZQ01005452.1:0-30184 GCA_013397015.1 Myiagra hebetior | reverse complement strand
TCTTCAAAACACGCAGAGAAATATTCCCTGCACTCTGGATTCCCACAACAATATTTACACACTCATAAAAAAGATGAAAAAGAAAATGTTTTTTAAATTTCAAATTTTCCCTAGTTTAAGGATTGTCATAATTACCTTGGCAATAAAACGTTCATTTAAAGCCACATATGCTCTCTCACCACAGTATCTGGAAGAAATAACAACAGACCTCTGCCGTTTTGCCTAGAAGGGCATGAAAACTGTCCTGTGGTGTTTGCTCTTGGGCTCTTGTCTACCCTGCAGTGCTGCTGTGGTGCTGCTGTGTGATGTTTCAATGCCCTAAATATGCATCTGCTGTCATGCTGCTACTGTGGATTTTATACTTCTTTCCCAATCCCAAGAACAGGACTTTATTGTTTGCTTATGAAGGGGAGAGGGAATGTGTCATACTCCGTTATGTCAGTAGCTGCAGTAACAATGTACAGAAAAAGTTGAAAGTTTCACTTTATGAAACCCCAGATCACAGAATCACAGCATGGGTCAGTTTGGAAGAGACCACAGGGGGTCATCTTGTCCCATCTCCCTGCTTGAGCAGGCTTGTCCCAGAACACATTGCAGAAGATTCTGGCTAACTGGGTAACTTTTTTCAGAGACAGGAATGTCACTCCAAAGTGGGATTGCAGAGAAGTATCCATACTTAAACATTGTTACCAGTGTTGAAAAAAAAATTCCTAGTATTTTGAGAAAGTCATTCTATTTGCAGCACTGAAACCTGGAAAATGTATTGATAAATGTAAAAGGACTACACTTAGTAGGGCCATAGAGGACAATAGTTTTAAGATCTCCTGATATGTGCTTATAAAATTATAATGCCCATCTTTAGATTTTTCCTCTTGTGCTTGCTTTGAACCTCTGCTGAAACTGTTGAAGCAGCATAATAATACTTTTTACCATGTTTAACCACCTCTTACTCTTCTCTCTAATTTGTAATTTAATTTGAAATTTGTAGTGTTGGCAAGCCCACAGAACAGGAGAGGAGAAGGGAAAATGAATGCTGAATACAGCAAGCAATATAAATTTTGAGGAAGGGGGATGAAGTCACCAACCCTTCTCATTCTACCAAAATCGATATTTGAGTAATGCAAGTGATTAATATTAACGATTTGGAGTCAGAATGGGCTGCCCTGTTGGATTTATTAAATATTGTCCATATTTGATTACTGTGATCTTTTTGCTGTCTGAAGTGCAGAGGACTGATCAGATTTCTGCATTCCTTTCAGTGTATGTACCCTCCTGGTATCCCTTCCACTCTTCCTCTTTTGAACAAATTCACATAATTGAGAGGTGGATATCAATGGAGATACTCTGGTTCAGCAACAATATTTTAACCACAAGCTGGCATAATAGCAATTTAAAAAATTAATCAGGTTACTAGCTTGTTAAAAAAGAAAGAAAAGACCAAAAAAATCCTCAGACAGAAAACCAAACCAACTCTAGCTTGATCCATTTTTTTAAATTTGGTTGATAACATTTTGTGCCTCTCAGGACATTGTCAGCATATTGTTAATCCTAGATGGTAAAGAAACTGCTGTTTGAAGGTGTGAGTGCATATTGTAAATATTGCTGGGATAAGAAGCTGTAAAGCTGTAATTGCAAAATTGCTGTAGAGCAGCTCTGTTTTATATGTTCCGTGTTCATCTGAGTTATTAGGAAGTTATGCAAGTCAATGCACAGGCATCATTTTATGTTAAAGAGCTGGCATGTCTTCACTGAAGCCTGGGTGCCTCATTCAGTGCATTCCCAAGCAAGGAGGGGGAGTCTGAGGGAGAGGTGGGTGGAAGCCGAGGTTTTTTCCTGGACCATTGTGTCAGAGTAGGAGCACTGAGCATGTTTGGGCATCCCTGCCATTGGTCTGAGGGAAGCAGAGCCCTTTCAGGGCAGTACTGGATGCACCTCATTTCCAGGAGTAAGGGCAGCCCCATGAGCCCAGCAGTGACTGGAAATTTTGGATGCAGTCACCAGCTACGATCACTTGTATTTGTTTCCTGAGTGCCATGAGCTAGAAATCTGGCTGTAATTCGTAATTTCTAGAGAAGGTATAATGTACATAATGATCCTATTTCTGAAGGAAACTCTCATTTAAAAATTCCTATTTTGAAATTGCCTATTTTTTCCTTATATTTGGAATTATTCTAGCAGAATAATAAGCTAAGTAGATAAGAGGTGGTTTGCTTTTTTTTTTTTTTAATTGTTTATAGCAGATATTGTATCAGTCCTTTAGTTTTTGTATTTGGTGGGGATTTTCAAATCCATATATATGTGGAACCCATACAAATAACCTGATTTTCCAGACAGTGGGAATAAACATTGATTTCTGTTGCTTGGCAAGTTTGAAGAGCTTGAGCTGTGTGTTTTAGTGTGATTATAAAATTTTTGGCTTTTTGTTTGTCTCAGACTAAGATTTATTTTTTTCCCACAAGGATAATTGAGTACAAATCTTAAGTGATATGGGGATTAAACCCACATTCATGGCATTATTAGCGCCATGCTCTAACCAACTGAGCTAATCTCAAGGGGGAGTGCAATTTAAACAGAAATTTAAAGGTAAAAAGTCTTTCTTTCATGAGGAGAAAAAAAGTATGTATGGTATTGCTAATGCATAATAATGCATATTATATTATTTTTGCTACTGAGTCACGTTGCCTGCAAAAAAATAATTCTTCCTATAGATGAGAGTATCATAAAGACTGATATTTTGGTACCTTCAAAGATACTAATGCAATGAAAAAATTATCCATACAGTATAAGAATAATAGGGAATTATCCTTCTTCTTCTCACATAAATTTTTCTCATGCCTTCTGAGAGTGGTGGTGCTGATGTTCTGCAAAGTTCTCTTCTTGTGGTGACAGGGCAATGACTTTAATTACTGTAGCCAAAAAGGAAGTATTGAGCAATTATCATCAGTAGAGTGACTGGAGTATGGAGGAAAGGGAGGGAATGCTGTCACTGTCTAACTTTTCCATGAACCTAAAACTGAAATCTCAGCAGCTGAGAAAAAAATACCCAAGATGAAAGTAGTGCTAATTTAAAATATTCAAGTACTGCTGACCTCAAGAAGTATTTCATGAGCTTGCTACTGGACATAAAATTATAATCTCAGCATTAACAACGAAACAGCATTTTCCACTCTCTCAAACATAGTTTGAGATTTCATTACAGAAAACATTCTTTGCGAAAGATTTCCCTGAACAACGATTTCATGGAACTTGTGTAAAAACTCTGGCTAGACAAAGTATTATAAGTAGTAGGGGATTACAGGCTTTGATCAAAATGCATTTCCTAATGAGGTGTAATGTAAACAGCCTGTAAATTACAGGCTAACATAGGTATCCTTTTAGATGGTTGGATGGATGCTTAACTTTTTGTTACTCTGGTCTAAAGCGAATTTTACATCATTAAGCAAGACTGGTTACATTGTTAAGAGAGGCTATGCAGTCTCTATCCCTGGACATATTTTAAAAAAAAAGAAAAAAAAACCACCAACAACATAAAGCACATTAGTGCATAAAATAGAATCTACCTGACAGGCTGAGGTGGGAAACAAAGGTCTCTAACAAGCAATGGCTCCACATCTAAGGTTAGTACTTATGTGGTTTATGAAGTTGAATTTATAGGTCCTTATCAGATGCTATTGCATAGTAGGTTGCAAATTCTGACCTCTTTGTCATGTTGTTTTGCTTCTCACCCCTGTTCTCTTGGATGCTGTTTGGCTGGCTGCTGGGTCCTTGACCTCTTTCCAGGCTGTCCCTGGCCCAGTGCCAGGGTATGTGTTGCCTTCAGGAGTAGGAATCTTGCACTTCTCTAGCTCCTTGGGAATAGCTGAGGAAAAGAGAGGGGGGCTATAATTTTCCTCAGTGTTTCAGATCTATAGCCTTCTATTCATAAAGATAGAGACCCCCTTTGTTTTTTAGCTATTAATACTAGTCCATCCATTCAGGGGAAATATGTTTTTTCCCCAGTAAGCCTCAATTAAGTAAACCAGATTTTTCTGTGTTCCTTCATTTCTGTTAACTATAATAGTCTAAATTTCTCCATGTTATACAACTTGGTTTTCATTACTTTTTTCTAAGACATTTCTATTCCTCATTTTGAAGAATAAAATCACTTAGCCCTTAGCTGAGATGATTTTCTTTAGATAGAGAGAAAGCAAAACCAAGGCAAAAATGTTCTGCAGTTATGTAGGAATACATGTGTCTTATTTATTTCAGTATTTCAGCTTATTCCTTTTGTTACCTTAGATCAAACATTTTAATGGAATTTGTGCCTTGTCTTGTGGGACATACATGTCACGTTTAATAAGGCAATAAATGAAGCCAATGGTTTTAGATATGCAGTTATAAGGGTTTGGGAGTTTTCAGTGATCACTGATCTTTCAGTGTTATGTAAAGCTATCTATTAATATTTTATATATTATTTTTATGGTGTGTTTTCGGATAAACGTTAATATCTATTTCAGCTTAATATTATTTTCAGTGAATGCAGCAGAAAGAATCTGATTAAATTGTGTAGAAAAATGATTCATAAGCAATTAAGGAAGCTTTATTTATATCCCATATTTTTGCATAAAATCATTCCAAATACAAACTAAACATATACTGCAATTTGCTGGAGGATGGTTGTTTGTTTTGTTTGGGGATTTTGGAGTGTGTGTGTTTGTTTTTTTTCCCCCAGAGAAAATGTCAACAGTGATATTTGCCAGTGCCAGGCCCAATTATTATTATTTACATTACAGTATACAAGTGGTATCAAGTGTTCAGATGCAAGGTAAACCATAAAATAAACAGTGCTTTCTATATTTTATTAGTAGATACCTTGCTTTTAAAATTAAAGATTTCTTGTCCTCTTCCAGTTGCTGTTATATCTAATGTGATCTTACTCAAAGTGTATTAGGTCTCAGAATAATAATTATTATTATAATTTTTGTACATAGAGTAATATTTTGCTTGCAGCTATTTAATTTGACTATATGCAGTTTTGTGTAGTGAAGCCTCTTGGGTCCATTCTGTATACCAGCTTCACTAAGAATTGCTCTGTACAGAACAATTTATCATCTTGGAAATGATCTGCACAGAGCTGCAGCTGGATTATTCCTGCTCCCTGGTTTGTTTGCTTCTCTCGGATTGCATCCTGGTGTAGACTCAGCCCAGGTATTAGCAACTTTCAGTGTACCTGTAGAAACAAACCCACTAACTAGGCCAGTGGAACATGTCTAAGTTATTTATCTGAAATTGCTACTGTCTGAAACCATCCCTGTGCTGTCTGAGCTTATGTTATGGTCTTCATCAAATGCTTCTAGCTTGGAGCTTTGCACCTGTCAGAATAGGTACATGAAATTGTATTTGAGCCTTTTTGAACTCTCTGGGATTGAAGTCCTGTTTTAAGCCAAAGAGTGCAACAAGTGCTTTGCTGTATTTGAACCTTAACTCATCACACATTTTACAGGAATAGCCTCATGTTTCTGTATATGAGAATAATTGTGCATAGTCCAAAGTTCAGCAAATGTTGCTCATGCAGTCACTGAACGTCAGAAATTTGTAACTAGGATCATGAAAGTCACTTTTAATCTTGATCTGAAACTAAGAGAAAGATCTATTATGTATACTAATTTATTAGTATCTTCATATATTTCATGCAGAAACAGTAATGACACTTATAGGGTATTTTTAGAGTAAGGATTTCCAAGATGTCAAGTTACACCTTAACAAAAAAAAAAAAAAAAAANAAAAAAAACAAACAAACAAAAAAAAACTAATCGAAATAACACAAGATTTTTACGTCAAGAGATTCTGAGGTGCAATGCACCTGCTGTGACCACAATATCTCCAAATCCCTCTAACTCCTTCCCAGTCACAAAATCACACAATTAGCATTCAAGAATAAATTAGTAGTCATCTAACATTTCTAAAAGTTCTATATGGGGGCAAAAGTATTCCCTCAACTTTAACTCATCTATTGTGAAAACTGGGTTGAAACAGGACTTTAGGGAAGAAATACTTTAATGAGCTCAATCTACATTAAAATACTCTTTATTCAATCCCCTCTGGGGATGCTGTAAGAGAGTCTTCCAGAAAATGTGTAGCATGATAGCACTTCGCAATTTTCTGATAGAAAGCATAAGTTTCTGCATATTGAAATGAAATCTTCCAAAACTTTGAGTATGCTCGCATTGGGCTGTTAAATTTTACAGGCAAAGTGTGTAGCACTCCCTGTTGGGTGCATATATATTTAATTCTGTGCTAATCAGTGCATAGCCAAATTCAGTTAAGAAGGAACTCACTAGACTAAGAGGAATTGAGCTGAGGTATTTGAGACAGGCAACTGACTTCTTTTGTGTAGTGTAGACTATGTTAAAAAAATGCCATGTCCAGGATTGATAAAAAATGTAGTAATTGAAAACCATAATCAAAGGCAATAAGAATTTTTCTTAGTGCATATAATACAAAGAAAACGTCTTTCTAGGAGTTTTGTTTGCTTATACTTAGTTAACAATCCCATGAGGTACTCATTAATTATTCTCAGGGGATGGGAGTGCGGATGGTGTGGGGTGTGAAGGGGAAGTATTTGATATTTTTGCTTTAAATATAAATTTATCGATATATTCCTGTTTTCAGACAATTTTATGGGTATAGATGGCTGAAAATTTAAGTCTCTTTCCAGAAAAAGTAATAATCTTGGGATTTTTATGGGTTTGCATGAAAGAAGTAAAAAATGGCTTGTTTTCTTGTCATAAAACTGTATTCTAGAGTATTGTGAAACAAAAGAAAACCAATGAGAACTGGGTAGGGGGTGACAACATTCACCTAGAACCACAGTGCTAAAATATGCATATCAAAATATGCAGGGTCATATTTGCTCAAATACAATAGAGAGACTGCTTATTAACTCCCATTATTTTGATTAATATCTAGATTAATATTTAAATAGTAATTAAATAGTCTTCTAGGCATCATTCAACGGTTGTCTATGATATTATTATTGTCATGACTCTTGGCAAAGATAAAACAAATGTTATCCTTAGTATCTTGTTACAGACAAAACAGACTAAGACCTTTTAAGGAAAGTCAGAATTTGTTATTTTTCTTAATTGACACCTTAAAGATTAATCTAAGAATCATCTTTAGCAGTTCATATTTCATTATTTCAGAAAGAGAAACAATAATAATGCAAATACTAGTACAGAATTAAGTCACAGCAAATTTAGGTAATCACAGTTAAACACATCTCATAATAATTCTTAGTATTTCACTGTTGCAAGGAGTAGTGAGAAGGAACAAGGCAGAAAAATACAGCAAGTTGCCAGCATCCTTTTGCTTCAAGAAGTCTGATCATGACATTTTCTTCTTCCTTGGGCTACAACATATAAAATTTTAGGCATTTTTATATGTTGCTAGGATATCTTTCCACTTAGTTTCTTCACTGTTCTGACTGTGTGCTCTGTGGTGAAATTTACATATGTTAGATGCAAACTGCATAGCTTTGTCTGAAATAGGATAATTGTATCTTCATGTGACCATTAGTGAGTAGCTTGTAAACCCAGGAGTTTCCATTGCCAGTCCATGCCCCTGCTCAACGAGTACACTTCTATCCTGCATTTGGCACTGCCACTTCTAGAAGCCTTTGCTGTCATTCCAGGCCTCTATTTCTCTACAATATATTATTCTATTGAAGCCATAAATCCCCCACTCTACACAGAATAACTACTTGCTGCTACTACATGTGTAAAGGCTATGTGTGTAGCACACCAAGATAAGCACATGTAAACCAAACATGCCCATCTGTTAGTTAGCAAATCCCTGTTAGAGCTAAACAAAGCAAAAGGAAGGCTGGAGGCAGGTGAAGTTCAAGGCAAATCAAGCAAACTGATAAGCAAGCCCCATAGGAATTCTGTGACCTCCTACTGTTGATGTGTTCACAGGGCCACAGAGCTACACATAGAGTATGTTCATTCACTTCCAAGGGGACAAATGAACCATGCTGCTATTAGGCAAGTGTATCTTTTAATAAAGTATTTACATCTCATTTTAACGACATGAAGAAAAAATACATTATTTGTAGTCAGTGCAAATATTGATACCATCTGAACTATGCACATTTCCAGCCAGAATAAATTGTTAGACGTTCAGACAGCTATGTAGGAAGGTCCTGTTTATTACAAAAATATCTTTTCACATCATTTTTCTGTTGGCATTCCTAATAGCAATAGTTAAGTTTCGAGAAAAACAACTTTCACATGTTTCAATATTTACAAAATACTTTATGAATATTAAACTATTTATTTTCTTGGGGTTTTTTTAAAAGAAGATAAGAAAAAAAAGTTGATTCACAGCATGTCAATTAACTGTTACTCCTTCTAGTATGAAGACATAACACTACCCTGAGAGTCCAACATATTAGTTCTTATACCTGTCACACATTTGGACTTCGGTAAAATTAGCCCACAGACCTGTTTTTGGTTGGCTGCTTGTTTGGAGTTTATGGAAAAGATTGTCTTACTTGTTTTCAATAATACCTTTCACTTAACTAAAAAACTTTAAATTGATAATATGTTTATAGTGTGATCTTTAAACATAATCAGAAAGTCATAAGCTAAAAGTACATATGTTATATTTTCTGCAATTTGATAATTTTCATGTTTTGATAATCTCCAAAGATGACTGTCCAAACCCTCTGGACAAACTATTCCAATGTTTGACAGCTCTTACTGTGAGGATAGTTTGCTTGCAAGAAGTTGAAGTTTCTCCTGCAATTTCTGCTTGTTGGCTCTCATTCCACTGAGCACTCCCAAGAGAAGAGACCAAGTCTGTCTTCTCTCTAGACCCTTGTTAGGCAGTCAGAGGTGGCAATTAAATATCCCCTGAGCTTGTGACCTCAGACCCAGCTCTCTTATCTCCACTTTAAGAGGTCTGACAGGGTGTGGCACTGGTGGCAGTCCCCAGCCTGTTCCTTTGAGATACCTGCTTGAATGCAGTTTGTCTAGTTACTATTCTGATGCCACTTTTCAATGGCAGAAACAGATTAAGTAAAAACAAGGAAGAAGGTAAAAAATAGGAGGCTCTAAGTTACAGAATGTATTTCAGCATTTCAGAATTTCACTTTCTCATGTGGCCTAAAAGAGGGGAATTTCTTCTTCCTATACTGGTGTTTTTCTGCACATATTTTGGAGGCTTAAATACTTACTAATTTAAGAGTTACACCCCATGAAGCAAAAGTAGAATTAAACATTGTATTCATTGTTTTCAAAGAGATGTGACAAGGTTCTTAAAAAACAAATTTACTTGTTTTTATTGAATTTTCCTAAGCACTGGCACAGGACATCAGGAAATAGGAACACAGGAGAAAAAGAAGCTAGTTTCTTCACTAGAAAATAAGGAAAGACATCCTTATTATTCCTTTCATAGGGCAGCCAAATAACATTTCAAAGTAGGGGTCAGGAGGCCTTTGTCTAAATATACATTTAATGTTACTCTTGGGATTGTTTCTTTGACCTGAATCTGTAGACAAGTATATAGTATTTATTGTTTAATAAATGCCAGTATTAACTTTGCTTTAACACAGAAATAAAATTTTGTTAGCCTTGTTTTTCGAATAAGGCTTTTTTTATGAACTTCTGTTATATTCCCAGTTATTCTGTTTCTTGGCAAAGGTGAATAAACCAAGATCCTCTCCTTTAACCACTGAGCCCTCCCTACTCTCCAACCCAGGGTTCATTCCTCTGCTTCCATTGTAGTCTGAATTTATCTTCCTTGAAAAAAAGTGGTAATGCAACCTTCATGTGAGCCTGGGTGTGCTACTGCCTGGGGTTTAGTGTGTAGAATGAAACTCGTTTTCACACAGGAGCTACAGTTTCCTGCTTTGCTCCAGAAACTTCTGGTACAATAATAAAATCTGCTGATATTTTCTTCAGGCCTTTGTCTCTCTTTCCTGTATTTATGTTTATATTTACATTCTATATATATGACTTCCCAAATTCTTCTCACCAGTTCCTTCAACGTATCCTACAAAATTTTTTGCCTGAAGTTTTTATTTAACATAAAAGCATTTATTTTTTTACTTGCTCTTAATCTTCTACCTAGTATTGCTTTTGAGGTTAGTGCAGAGACAACAACCTGAGCAGTAAAGCAAAGCCTTGCAACTCTCCTTCCTGATTCTGAGAGTATCAAAAGAAGAAGTTAATGGATTTATTTACAAAATAGACAATTTAAATTTTGTTTACATTAAAAATGATGTGATTTGGTGAGAGAAGTACAGGACTAAGGTCTTGTAGACCCTTTCCTAATGAACAACTCCTCAATTCCAGGCTTGATTTCAGGCAGTTATATAGCTTTTTGACTTTTAGTCTTTTCTGAATAGTTTGGTCTGTAGGACTGTGCCCTTTCCATCATAGAACACAGGTTCTCTATCACCCCTATATATTTAGCTATTTCTTGAACTCTGCAGTAGCTCTGTATTCCCAGTTCCTTGCTCCAGCTGAGCCCATCTTGGACTCTCTTACTCCCCGTGGGAGAGGCAGTCCTCCCTGGAGTTATCCATCAGAAAGGTAAATGTTGTCTAAAAAAGTCCTTCAAACTAACAGTACAAGTATAGTGAGAAGAACCATATAAAAGAGGCACTAAAGCTGTGCTTTAAATCACTCTTTAAAAAAAAAAAAAATATCAGTTGAAATGAAACTGGACAGTCATAGAGCAGTGAATGCCTAAGCCCAACGCCAAGTGAATGTGGTAAGTGTAGGGCTGTTTCTACTTGGAGTACTTAATTTTTTACTGAAATACATATTCACACAGATCAAAAAAGTTTGGGCTGTCAAGAAAAGGATAAAGGCAAGTTATAACAATTATTTGCAACATGTAAATTCTAGGTAATTCTAAGCAAAGAATATATCTGGTTTAGGGAGAGTCATATGTTATAGGGAAACATTTTTATAAGAGTTGGACTTGATGATCTTTGTGTATCCCTTCTGAATCAGAATATTCTGTGGATCCTTGTGAGTGCCTTGCAACTCAGAACATTCTCTGATTCTGTGTTATATCTAGTTTTGGAATTGTTTGGATACAAGTTATTTTTAGTTATAGGGCTACAAAGAGGTGAAGGGTGAACAGTGAGTGTGACAGTAAGATCTGTTGTTTTTTAAGGCACCTGATATGTTATCTCATGAGACTTTGCAATATCAGCTTAAATTGGCTCAAATATTGTAATTCTTTTTGCACATATTTGGAGGAAAACGTTTATAAATTGATTAGAAAAATATGAAACTTGAAAATATTTTATAATCATGTACTTGATCACTTGAAGGGAACAAGAAGCCATAAATATTTTGCAAATCTATTTTCTTTTAATAAAAAATACCCCACAAATATCTTGTTTTAGATGACCTTTTTATTTGTATTCTACTTCCAGTAATGTAGTTTAAAGTCTGGCTTTACTAAAGTAAAGCCTTTACACATCCTAAGTATGATTTTAAGTAAAATATGAGCCTTTTCAATGTAGTAAAAAAATTTATAGGGTAGCTGCTGAAATTTCAAGTGATAATAAAGGAAGCTTAAGAGATCCAAAGTTGGAAACTTAAGTACTTAAGAAATTATGTAGATACCTGCTGAGCTATCACATCTGTGTGAGAATGAAAAGATGGGAAATTTATCGCTGACTGGAGGTTATGTACTACATGAAGAATAAAAGTCATGTAGCCTTGCATCTAAGCTTCTTTCATGGAAAACTTGTAGATTTTCACATTCTATAACAGAGATAAGTTATCCATCACTTTTGAAAGCAAAGCAAAATTGATGTGGTTTGCTATATCTGATTAGAAACCATTGGGCATGTGCACAAATGAGTAGCAATCTAAGGAATATCAGATTTACCAAGTGAAAATTAGTAATTTAAAAAATAAATAAAATCGCCCTGCAACAGAAATCCCTCTGAAGTGTTATTAAAAAAAAAACCCAAACATAAATCAAAATACTAATCTTACTTTTTAAAATGCTTTTATTATGAATAACTGATTATTTTTCTGAGTCAATTTTCTGCCTTTTAAGTTTTTAATTTTTTTTCTTTTGAAATACAATTATTTCTTTATGAATGACACTGCAAATATTTTGAATAAAATGTCATGTCCCACATCTTTTCAATAGTGAACCTTCATACTTAAAGTGGAGAATAAACACACATTTACCACTCTGATGAATAAAATATATTTGCATGTACATACATACAAATGTACATATATACATAAAAATCTGGGCATCTGTGTACAGAAGTAGTGCCAGTGGAAGTATTTATAGCAAAGTATGCACTTTTGATTATCACTTTTTTATATGTAAATCTATGAACAAATCACTTCTATTTTTCATTGTAAGGTTGAGTCATACTTTAATTTCATAAAGATCGGTTTCTCTTTGTTGAACTGACTCAGGTGAAAAATATTTCAGAAAAAGTCAAGTGAAGGACAGTATTTGAATTGATCAGTACAGTATTGGCTCATGGCATTCTTTGTATTTAGTGACCTGTTATTTAAATAATAATTTTACACAATAAATATTTAAATAATAATTTTTAAATTATCTTCTGTCCTCACACTGAGTGTGGGATCATTTTTGGTTGTTTGGATTTTTAATTATATATTCTTAGTGTATAGGATGGTGTGACCACACGTAGATGTTAAAAGGAAGGAGGAAGGATACTGAGATGAAACTGGAGGGTTATTTTGGATTATAGGAAACTAAGTAGGCATTGGCCTTACTAAACTGTCTTCTCAATTGTGTCAAGCTTCTTGGAAGAAAATTGTTTGAGAAATACATTTTGAAATCAATTACAAAAATATTATATCACTAAAGCTGATATTGGTTGGACAGTCAGGATAAGGCTGCAGCTGTGAAACAGGACACACAAGCACCTCTTTTGGTTTCCATTTTCTTCATTTCTCTTCTCTTCTAGAGCTTCCTTTTCATGGTCCAGTGGTCTAACCCTCTCACCCATATGCAAAAAGGATAGTAGAAAGCAAATGAGGAACAGTGTTGAGCCAAAACCTTGACTTTTTCTTACAAATAAAAGCATGGTTGACTTTTTGGTTTCTTTAGAGTTACCGATAGAATAAATTAGCAGAGTTTACCCTTGATTGGATTTATAGATCATTATTTACACATTGCTTACTTAAATGCTGTTGCTCAACTCAAAGGAAAAACACTGGTAAATTTTAAAGGACCAAGAGTAATGTGGTAGGCATTGATGCGAATTATCTTTAGTCTCTTGATAAAAACTGATGAGCTTGGAAAAATATTAAATATATTGTCCTGTTAAAAAAATCACAAGCTAATATGTACTAGTAAGCAAGGAAATTAGTTCAAGTGCTCTAAGACACTTGAGTATTGTCTTTTGTTACGGCAATGCCTATTTGCTGTGACAGCCAGCTCTCCTGTCAAGTCATTGTTAGTGCCATTCATTATTATTATGTATGGAGTTATTAAGAAAAATACAATGACAAGGAGTAAGATGTGCATATGGCAAAGTGAAGTGCTCGGGAATTTGTTAAAGTGGTTGTGTGATAATGGAATGGCAGCCTGAGCTACAGATATTGATGTGCACATGAGAAGCTCTGAATCAGAACTGCTCTGAACCATGGCAATCTGTGTTTTTATTTTGTGTTTGTCTGCCTTAAATACCAAAGTTCTTCCAGGAGTCCAAAGCTCAAGCATTGATAAAAATTTTTTAAGTGTTGTAAAATCCATTACAAAACCAATAGATGTGGTTGACTGGGCTATCCAGTTATCTCTGTTAATACCAAATCTCTGTTATTTTGTGATATTCCACATTCAGTGGAATGTGGCCCTCTATTGCTCTTGTGGTACAGTTAAACATGACTAAAGGTACAAGCATAGCTGTATGACAATGTGGCTGTTGTCACTCTGTGTTCGTGTGCATGTAAGATGCCAAGCTGAGGGCTGTGGATGTTTCCCAGTCACAGAGAAGACTTTCAGCCTTTAAAGCTGGCACTGCTAGTAATTAGATGCACTCATCATATTTACACTGCAGTTTTGGATATGAAAGTAGACATTGATGGTCTAGATATGTGTGTAAAATTAGCTAACTAATTTAACTAGATTTGACTTAATTTAATCAGTGACTTGGTATTAAAAATAGCTTAAGAAGTCACTATCAATCAAGGAGGGATAGGAACTGGTTATGACACTAAATAAACATTATTTTAACTGTCTGATATCGTAAGAGATTAGTGCAGTATTAGTTTGTAGAAAAAACCCAAGCAAAGCGGTTATAGCTCACTTCCCCCCAGTTTAAATCTTGCATTTTAATCCTCCATCAGTTTCAATGTGTCACTTAAGTAAGTAGCTACCTGGTAACACTGAGCCTCTTTGCCTGTTTTCTTTGTTGAATGAATTCAGTTTATTCTTATATTTAATAAACATTTGTAAGTATTTGCCAGTGAAGCTGTGCTCTTCTGCCAAATTTAATGTTGCATCCTTCTGCTCTCTGTATCTATACTGGTATTTTCTCTCTTTGTGACATATAATCAACTATGTATTCTTTTTAGGTAGGACTTCAATTTACTGTTTTATCTCCCCAGCTGAATTGTGGCTGTTTTCTAATTTTCTCACACTAAGAATTTTTTTCCTTTTTTTTTCTTCTGTCATAATATTATTTAAGAGTGTCTACTTCAGCAACAATCCATAGCTCAGGAAAAAACCCAAAGACAAAACTAGAGGAGAAGTAAAAGCTGAAATGGTGAAAAATTTGAAACCAGTATATCTCTACCTATTTATATTTGAGTACTGTTGTTTTGAGAGGAGCAGACTGCAGAAGAAGGCTACAGATTGTGAGTGTTTGGGAGTGAGGAGAGGGAAACACAGCTGGATAAAGGGGTGTTTTCTGTTGGGCCTCATGTCCCCAAGCTGCATCCTCCAATCCATTAGATAATATCACAGATCACGTAGGTGCCATGAAGATAAAACCTTGGTAAAAATGTGCCATAATTTAGGTTTACAGTGTCTAGGCTTAGTGCGTTGCAGTGTTGCAGGGGCAGGGGACTGATAGCAATAAATCAGTGTTTATTTTTCCATTTTCCAGACCCCAGGTAATGCATAAGACCAAATGAAAGAAGCAGCACTCATTTTCAGGTATCCAAATAGCACGATCCTCATATTTACTCAAAGCTGCCTGAAGGCTGAAACACACTAGTCTAATTACAGTTATTATAGCAGAGATCATTTGTGAGCACAAATAATACCATAGGAAGCAAATGCAAGAAAAACAAAGATAGGTCCTTGGAGATTTAGAAGTCGTGATGGAGAGAGAAAATATGATGCTCTGAAGTGGTAAATTTTGATCTGATGAATAGCAAAGCGTTGAAAAGTATGCATATTCTGTAGCAGATGTGTTGTTTTCTGGTCAACAGTCTTAAAATAAAGACAGCAAAAAGGGAAACGGAGGAGCAGTCTCAGCATACCAAGGCATATCAAGTGCATGCTTCACAAGGATAAAAGAAATGAGAGATAGAAAACTCTCTGAACGAGCCCTTTGGTACAAATACATAGAATCTAAATTTACCGTACTTCTCTAGAGACATAAGACTAGAAAATGGGGGAAAAAACCAGATAATTTTCCACTTTAAAAAGGCCACTCCAAATTAGTAGACCTTTTGATTTAGAAGGTCCTTATTTCACAAGAAAGGCGGGGCAAGCCTCAGAATGGGTAAAACCCTACCCTCTTGAGTGCATGGTGTTTTATTTTTCCTCTGAATTTGAAAGAATTATGATTTCATAAAATATCCCAGATAGACTCCACAATAATGTTGCCCAGATGAGAGGATTTTACGTAAAAATCCTCACTGATGCTACCAGAGATTTTCCTGTACAGATGGGAACCACTAAATCATCTGGCCATTATATTCTCTTGCAGAGGATTTAATAAGATTGAAGAGAGTTAAAAAATATGGGATAAAAATAAGAGAGACATAACTATTTTGCTGAAAAGAGCTTACAGAGAGGGGGAGGTTGACAGAGGCACTCAAAGCAGCTACTGGTAAGCATTCACGTAAAACCAGTGTCAAAGTGCAATTCTGGATTCTCCCAAGTTGAAATATGGAAAAAGTATTTTTCAACCTTCTTGCTGATTTAATGAATTCACTAGTATGAGACATCGAATACTCTGAACAGGATCAGGAGAATGAATGGTATTAGTGAAGCTGGGAGACTGCAAACCTGGTCTTGTACAACAGTCTTAGTGGATGAAAGTTTCCATGTATTAACTCTAAAATTAATTTCCTCTATGGTCATTTAAACATTAACAAATTTAGTGCAAATTACATAATCTTCTGATTGAAAGAGTTCTCATACAAAATTAAACTGTTCCATTTCTTTCTCAAATTAGTTCCCCAGGTAGTTGCACTAAAAACCAGAAGGATACAAAAAGTATCACTCTTAAATCAATTTGACACCAGAGAAGGTTCATATTTCATAAGGAAGAACTGATAATCAAAGACTCAGGCTGCCTGTTCCTGGAAGCTGGGTTTTCACCGTGGATTTGTGATATCGCAGGCAAGTTGGAGGTTGCAAAGCACTGTGTTCTCACAAAAGCAAGATGGACAAGTTCAATAGATTACATGTTTGGAAGTATTTTTACTTATTCTACTTAATGAACTAGTAATAGTGACTTCCTCAATGCTCTGATTCTTATGCTCCCTTTCTAAGACCTTTGTTTTTCTCAGCGTTGCTACAACAGGGACTAATGTAAGAAAGGAAAGAGACACTTTTCTTTTAATATGGCCTCCAGATAATACACTAATACAGTAACAAACAAAACTTAGGTCATCATAACAATACCTCAGGTAGCCTAACTAGAAAGCAAAAGACTAGAAAATAAAACAAAAGTGCACAGCTCCGAATAGTTAAAGCCAGCATTTAATGAAAACTTGTAATTCTTACAGTTTTTGTAGCAGGATATAGATGCTAATGATGCGATAGAATGTATTTTTTTCTCCTAAACCATGTTTATGTTTGAAACATAAAATATGTTTCAAATAATAACATTCATATTGATACCTTTGGCTGCTCTTTTGATAACTGCTAGGGATGCTTCACAGTCTGTGTGTTAAGCCACTGTCACTTCATAAACGTCAGCTATTCTTGGAGAATATGAGGGGGATGGGGTACAGAATAGTTTCCACATACATTTCTGTAAAACTGTGTTGAAGAGTTTCCACAGGTACTTTGTTCTCAACTCATATTTAAACCTCCATAAAATTTTCTGTATACCTCTGCATAAGAGATAGAACAATGTGCTAAACTATCACTACTGAAATAGATGATGTTATTATCGGCATTTTAACCAAAATCACAGTCACTGTAGGTTAGTTTGAATGCTGCTTTGCATTTCTCTCCTACAGATTTTGACACTGATTATGAAGCAAATCTTTATGCTTACAATTTTTATTGTTGGGTATACTTTGACTAAAACTCCACACAAAATTAATGAACCAAACCAATTTGAACTATGTAGCAAGAACTTTAGTTATGGATAATCGGATTCTTGGGTTTAGTAGTTTGGTAATATTCGAGTAGAATTCTTGTAGGATGAATAAATGTCTATTTGGACATAGTATCTTCAGTCTGATTTACTGAACATAAGAGGAGTCCTCTGATTGTTTTCAAGAAATCAGGAAATCTACCTCAAATACTGCACATACCTATGTTCCACCAAAAAACATTCGACATCCTTTGGATTAGGTGGTACAGGAGAATTCATGTAAACTTGTTTCCTAGAAGAAAATGTGGGCAAAACCTCAGTGATATTGATGAAGCCTAATGGAATAACACCTGGTGAGGTGAATTTGTATAATAAAAGGGGTCAAGAACTCAGAAATTAAGAATGTGAAAGCATTAGAAGTATAATTTTGAGGTGTATATTGAATTTAGAAAAAAACAATTACATGGCTAAAATGAAGTAAAGATATAAATAAAGTAAAAAAAAGACTGTGCAATTAAAGACTATAACTATATCAATTATTTGTTTTTCAGTCTTATGAAAATGTGATGCTTTCCTTATTTCTGAGTTTATTAGAATTCTAATAATTTAATTATTATTACCAAGAGACCATTAAAGTCAATAGTGGTTTTTATAGCACAGTACAGCCACAGTCCACAAAATCAGAAGAGTTAATCATCCTCTGTAAGGAAAGAATATGTGTGTAGATGCTTAATTTTAAGTAGATGTCAATTCCAGAAAGCAAACAACTTCAGTTGTTCATCTTAGTTGGGATGAAGTATGATATTTGAAATGCCTAAGTCTCTCAGGAGTGCACTTTTCTAAAAATTCTGATCTGCATTGTGCAGTGCAGTCCATAGATCTCCATAAGATGCTTTTATGTATGCTGTTCACTTCTGAGTCATGTAAACTTGCAAGGAAAGGAGGAAAGCAACACAGAGTGAATGTTTAATTTTCTCCAGATTGTTCCACTTGTTAATTCTTTCAGTAACACAGATTACACTTCTACATTTCCTTTTCAGAACACTGCATGTGCCAGATATGATGTAGCACACCAAAGAGTTTCTCCTGTTTCCATGTTTGATGAAAAAGGCACAAAAGATAATGGAAACAAAAAGCACAGCTGTTAATGCCAGCATGAAAGTTTGAGCTGTATGGGGGACGAAAAAATAGACTATGATAAGGTGTGCCAAAATACAACCAAACATTCACATTGAGAGTTTTCTAATTATTTTATGTTTATCTAATCAAAACACACACTGCTGGAAGAACTCAAGTAGAACAGGGATGATTATTCCTCAAGTCTTGATCCTTAAAATTAGGTATCTGAATATTAAGTTAGACTCTAAGGGAGTATATCAAAGTAATTGTCTTGTTGCTTTAGAATTTATTGAAGGAAACAACATAAGAATAGTCTCAATCATATGCTAAAAAAAAAAAAAAAAGCCCTACATTTAAAATAACTGGAGTTGTCCTTTTCTAGGAGATTTGATAGGCTGGATCGAGGAAAAAAAAGTGACTGATCATAAAAGGAGAAATGTTTGGTTGATGAAATATCTGTAGATATAGTTGAATTCCAAAACAGACAACAGTTCCAAAAGCTTCAAGATGGAATCAGTTGGAAAAGTCAGTTACATCTTGGATCAGTCCAAATTTTACTTAATTCCGTCAAAGGAAACACATGGAAAGTATCAATATAAACTGAAGGATGTCTTGTGATAGTTTTTCTAATACCACACAAAAATTTGTCTATCTGAAACAGGCTTTTTTTACTGACCAGTAAAAAAAAAACTGGCTTTTTTTACTAACCAGGCTTTTTTTACTGTGTACAGTAAAGTGCAGACTGGTCATTAGGAAGTTAAGACCTGTTAGATCCATGTATGTCTAAAGAATAAGGGCAAGTGGTACAGTAACTTTATTTTGGTTTAATGACAATCAATTTTATGTTTCAGATGGGTAATGAGTGACGGATTTAAAGAGAGACATGAAAGCTAGGATAGAATTTTAAGCAGGTTGGCCATACATTGAGGTGAGATTTACTGAACAGTCATTGTTTATAGATTTGAAATGACACTTCTGCATCCTAACATGAAGAATTATTCTTATAAAATCGTACTTGGTAAATATTCCACAGAATTGGATAGAAATAAAACCCATGCATCAAAATATGTCTAAATAATCCATATTATTTTCCTTCTTTGTCTGTATGACAATGTGCTTTTTCACCCTTTCCTAGCTATGACTTAATTTTGCAGCCGTCACTGTTTCATATGTAGTCACACACAGTTTCATACATAGTCAAAGAGATCCACTGGACCAGCTGCAGTCTTAGTTGAATAGATCCACAGGCAGCAAATCAAAGCACTTTCTATAATAGTGCTCTTAATGTTTGAAAATAGATATATTGTACCAGTTTCATTTTCTGAACTGTTTGCTTAACTCTTTCTCTTCTTACAATGTTGTTGGCGTGCTTTAGCATATTCACAGCATGATGAACTTTGTTTTGTTTCTGCATATTTAGTTTTAGAGTGAGGCTACTCCACTGAATATAACTGTGCCACAAATTAGAAAAGAGTGAGAGCCTAATCTCTGCAGGTATTAAACTACATTTTATTTTAAAACTGTATTTCAAAGCATATTTGCACTAAAGCTGCACTGCCAGTAGGTTGTATATTATCTTAGTCTGCTTTGCTACTAAAGCCCTGTCTAGGCAGGGGGGTTGGACTAGATGATCTCCAGAAGTCCCTTCCACTCTAAAAACTTTGTCATTCTGTGACACTCTGTACTTGATTTAGTGTTAAATTACCTACTGAGTTACTTCTATATTGCATGATGGGGTTAGCTTCACTCTTATTGCTACTTAAAACTTCACTCTTATTCTATTTTGCATACACAGACACTTAGACTAAAATACGGTCCTATGTGAACAGCAGTTTTAAATAAGAGAAAGCAATTTTACTGTGCTTTTATGGCTGGTCTAAGCAATTCTCCTAATAGGCCTTTGTACTGCTTGGCACCTATAAAAGGTTTGAGTGCAACATGATTTTATTTTGAAGAGCTTTGGGTAATTATTTGCTATCCAGTCATATTGTCGCTAATTCCACCATAAGCTGCATTAGTAAAGCCTATACATAGCGCAAATGCATTGTCCTTTAGATTTCTTTTTATCACCTGTATTTTGGGAGTACGGTCTAAAAACTGCGCAAATATATTGCATGGATATCTCATTAATTTGGCCATTTCTGTATTTGCCAAGTCACTGGTTCTGAAATACATTCATTATTCAAATTTATCTGGGAATCTACTAGGTGAATATATTTTCATGTGCAGACAATTTTTAATAGATGATAATCAAGATTACCAATTTACATTGGGTTTATTCTTTTCTGTAATAGGTATAGACATTCTGACATGACTTGCAAATTGTTGTTTTCAAGCAGATACTGAACTGAGCTTTCTTAGTTCTGCAATTCAGAGTGACAGTTTTTGTTTACAGTTGCCTATTTTTTGGAGGAAACAGTTAATGATTCATCTGAGTTTCTTCTTTTAGTCTTTCATTTTGAAGAAAATCTTGCTGAGTGCTTTCCATTAAAAAAAAAAAAATAGCAGGTGAAACATGAAGTGATCTCATATTTCTTTTCCCTTTCCTCAGTATCCTATGTATTGAGTTTTCTTATCCATCTCTAGCCATTTCACTTATTCCAGGAATTTAAATCTGTTCTCTCTTCCTCTATCTCACCTGCTTTTTTCTGTTCCTCAACTCCTTCTTTTGTCTCTTGTTATCTCTACTTCCTGTACTCCGTTGTCCAGAGAATCTTTTTGTCTGTGCACTTGTCTTGCCATTTAACCTCTTTGGTTGTTCCAGTGATGTTTCTCTCAGGAAATTCCCTTTCCTGAAAATATGACTGTCTCTGCTTCAAACCCTTGCCATCTGCCCCTGTTTTAAAGTTGCTAGTTGTAAATCACTTTATCTAATCCACACCTCTCTGTCTAGACCACAACTTTAGTTTTTTCTCTCAAAAACTGTGAAAGACACCAATACATGGCAAGTAAAATGCCTCCCATATGAAATATGTTACTAGTTACAGAAGACTAAATTTATGTCATGCATGAGTGCAAGTGGAGTACTAGAAGAGGCTCTCTGGGTTTATTCACCTGGTTGCTGCCTTGAAACTTGATTCTGCCTCCTTGATGCTCAGTAAATCACTAAGAACAAACACCTCATAAGGTGATTAGCAATTACACATGCCTGAAGAAAATAGCTTTTGCTATTTTGCAAGTAGACATTGTCTCACCCATATCTATTCCCTGAACTGCTGGAGAAAACCACTTGTGGTGTGTGTGGACAGAAATTGTACTAGAATATAAATGCTTATAGATAAGTGCAAGTTGAGTATGCATATTGCACCTGCATTTCAAACCTGATGATTTATTTAGCAACTTAGTAGCCTTTTATTAAAGTTTTCTAATGTACATTTACATGAATGCCATTTGATATCTTAAATATCTATACTTGCGAGTAGCACCTAATATACCTTTATAATGTGCTCTGTGAACTGCGTAGATCTCTGAATTCTGAAACTTCAGAGTGATGTTGGCTTCCTGACTGAAAATGAGTGACTGATTTAGCAGAGAAGCAAATGTAAAAGTGTGGTATGTATTCTGATCCTGCTTCAAAATGTTGACAGTGTAACTGTTCTGTTTATATCTCCGGAGGTTTTTAGTGAAGTAACACAGTGTGTGTATATTCTGTAGCACACATTAAGCAAAGCGAGCACAGCAGGCATTTTTACAGTGACAATAAGTATTTTTCCTGAATCAACAGTATTGGATTATATCAGGCAAGCAGTACCATTTATGCTAAAATGAGTGCTACTGTGATTTGTCTGAACTCTCTTTAAAAGTTCAGTTGTGTGCCTTTTTCAGTTGTACTGAAATATTGGATCACCACTATTGATGACTTGTAATCACTGCTTTTAAATTGACATTTTGATTGATAAGGCAGGATTATCATGTGATTAAGAATAAATAAGAAAGAGGAAACTTCTGTTCCCAGCAGTGCCCCAGATTTCTTTTGTAACTGCTTAAACAGCTTAGCTCTCAGTATTTTTCCCATTTAAGCAAAAAGAGGGCATCAGTGTTTTCTTCTCTTGTGGAAGTATACACAAGTAATGTGATCTGCATTTGGGAATAGTAGTAAAGTAATCAGATGTGTTAGGGATAAATACAAAAATTTCTTTTATAATGAATTTCAACTTCTTTTTAATTGCTTTTCAAACCAAAATAAGATCTTAACTTTTCCTTGCTTTTTCTTCCAAATCTTATTATATTCATGTGTGACTGGGTAATCCTTTTCAAATTTCTATAAATACACAAAAATGATGAACAAGAACCTACTTGGCCTATTTCTGACTCCAACAGAAATTACATGAAGGGTAGGATAAACTACAAGAAAGGAGATCTTTTAACTGAATATTTAACAAGCTGTAATGCACTGTCCTTTTTTTTCTTCCTTCTTGAGTAAAGACTTGGAGAAAATCTGATTTTTTTTTTTTTTTTGCAAATCAAATCTCAACTTTTCAAATGGTACTGTACTGGTGAAAATAGATTTTTCTACATATAATTGGATAGTATGTCATATGTAGCTAAAGGTCTGTCACTTCAAATTAGTTAAGTTTTGAAGTAGAGCTGGCGGACTCCTGAACTGAGTTCATTGAGAGGTATAAAAACTGAAGAGTTTCAAGTAACCATTTCATATCCTTCATGTTATTTAAGAAATGTGTGCTTATTAATATTTAACACTATATTACTGGCAGGAGTAAGTTGGTTTCCTGTGAATGTCAGAGTTTGTAGAGTGACCTATGAAAAAGAAAGGAAAATGAAATAAAATTAATAAAATGTGGGCAGGATACAAGACTACAGCTTTAATTTTGTCCCAGGAACTACTTTATTAATTCGAAGTATGAATATATCCTTTTTCTGCATTAGGATTTGCCAACATGAAGCTGTCATACTACCCCTTTTACATCACATCATTCCTCCATGCAGAAGCAGTGGCAGAATGGTTAGAAATTAGTTGTCAGGGGATGATATTTCCATTCTTCTTGAACTGCTTAGCTTTATTTTTTTGTTATTATTCAGACTGTTAGAATGCTGTATGGAAAGTCAAAGAAGGATTCTGGCTGAGTAGAGCTGTGAACTAACTGATATGTAGAATAATGATACTGTCTCCCAGCTGAAAAGTTCACTGCATTCTTTACCATATGTAGTTGTTGTAATATGGGTATGAACCTTTGATGAAATTTATTGCATAAAGAAGTGATAAATTCTGCTGTATCAAAGTCACAAAGACAATAAGCCAGAATACTTGTTCCATTTTATATTCCTTGTGCTCATCTGGGACAAGCTGATCGTTCTCAAGGAGAGACAGGGTAAGATGTGTCTACATATCTTATTATATTCTGCTCTTGTTCTCTAGAACCGTAGGAAATGTCTCTTACCCTGTACAGATACCAGAGTTCACAGACCTACTTGCTTCAAAGTCAGTAAGTGCATTCTTTGAAGAACTGGCTCTTTATATTCTTAGTACAACTTGGGATGGGATCAGATACATGATGAGCTACATGACTAGGAGTGCATTAGGCTACACAAGTGTACATTAATTTAGACATTTGTTCCAGACATGCAATTATTATTTTTATTGGCTTATTCCCTAAGAAAACCCACTCAAAAACAAGTAATTGTGCTTCACCTCTGCCACAGAGATTTAGGGCAAATGCAGGAAGTCTCAGATTGTATGAGGAACTATTCTCCAGTGCTGTAATGATCAGATGATTCATGGATGTTTACAGACTTCACAAAGTGTTTGAATTCGAGCACTGGCACAGAAGTTTGCATGTCTTTTCAAAAATTTTTGTGAAGTGTAGTTCCTATAGTAATGCATAAAATGAACACAAGGATGATACTTATCCCCTGCTCAAGGGTATTTTTATTGGTTCGGAATAGGTTACCTAAACTGCAGTGATAGTGGATATTAACAACTTGCCAGTGTGCCTCAGCAGCAGGTTAGGTGTGTTATTGTTCTGGGTTTGGTGCTGGTCTTTTTTTACAGGGTGTCAGACAGCTCTCCCTAGAGTTTTTAAGTGACAGTTACAGGTAACTGACTCTTGGAAAACACCAAAAATTTTTTTGAATGAAGAGAGGCCCTTACAGAACTTTTGCTTAAAAATAAATTCAGCTTTATGAGGCTGATATGAGGTGCTTGCTACTTTATTGATAAAATTTCAAAAGCTATCTTTCCTGTAAAATAAGTGAAACAACTGTTTTCTGTCACAGGCTAGCTAAACTCCTATCTACACATCATATGTCTCCAGAAATCACCTGTGTGGGGCTTTGAGGGAATGAGCTATAAAATAGAGAATAATCTGTATTAGTGGACAGAAATAAATCAAACAGCAAATGAAAATGAGATGGTAAATATTTACAGATGTCAGGATTACTATCACAGAACTTCATAGGTGAAAAATCAAAATATCTAAATAATTTGAAAAATAACTTAAAGAGTAAACAGGCCTAATCCAAAAACTTTGACATCCTTGTCAATACGTAGTTCCTGTGAATTAAATTTCTCATTATGATTTTAGTAAAATTTTTAATGTAAAATATTTTTCTGTATAAACACAGCATGATATATTTAACTTAATACACATTTAAAAAGTCAAGAGCTGCCACATTCTGAAATGTAGAGTATCAGCTTTTTCCCTTCCACCGGTGAATAGTGTCAGCTGTGAAGTTTTCTCATTTGGTTGTTTGCTTTACGTGCTACGGTCAATAGAATGAGGACTGCTTAAAGAAAAAAAAAAAAAAAAGGTTGAATTAATGTTCTTGTTTAAATCTTGTACAAAGATTCTTACCCTTTTTACAGGCTTTCTTTGGCATGCAATGCTAAGATTCTCCAGTAGGTGCCCTAAGAGATCTCTTTTAAATGTTACAACTAGGCACTGAAATTGAGTATCTGCAGGTTTCTCTTTGTGTGGAGGTTTTTTGGTGTTTTTTCTTTTTTTTTTTTTTAATAGAATCTGTATAATCTACTATCGAGTGGTATTATGCTTTCAGATTTCAACGATAATGAATAATGAAACTATTTGATCCCAAATGAAGTTGAAAAAATCTAGATGATATGAAATTAAATATTTATCCTCATCGCCTAATTCTTTTCCAGTAATAATTTTTAATGTGTGTATTTATTCTGTAGTGTATTATCTCCTCACTGTTTAATCAGTTGTTACTTTATTTTCACAAGATGAGAATGGGGACAACGTCATCTTGTCAGAATCACTAACACTGTAAAGCTGCTACACACCGAAATGAATTTATAGCATTTATTTTATTAGAAATAATGAAAAAAATCTACAGCTCTAACCTCAGAGCCTAGGCTTCTCCCCCACACACTCCGAGTTTACATCTGTTATTTTGCGGTATGCATTTGAATTATTTTGATGAATTTCAAAGGCAGGTTTCTTGTGTGTGAACAATAATGCATATTCCTTTTATTTGGGTCCCTTTGTGAGAACTGGCTTTGAGGAGATACGGGGAAAACCTTAATGTGCCTTTATGATCCTTGTTGTCATTTGGGAGATCCCGTGTGACAGATGGTTGGCACAACCTTTCTCCAAGCCACGAGTAAGCTAATTTTCTTCTCTGCCATTTGCCAGTGTCTGTCATTCTGGTGCCCACGATGCCCTGCTGTTATAAAAGCACCGGTCCAGGCCTCACTGCATTTCTTGTGCTTTTTGTGCAGGACAGAGTTTATAGTGGATGCACTATCATCTTTCATTAAAACACTGAACAGACATTGAGTGAATTAGACCAGTGGAAAATGAGGGAAAGATGTATGTGTCCAAACTTCATGCTGTGTGTATGCAAGACAGAGAGAGAGATTTGGAGGATTATTCAGGCTATCTCATATCAGAGCACCCTGAGAGTTCCTTTGCTGTCATTGACTTCAGGCTAATCAATGATCTTCACTAGTAACAGCTGCACTGAAGGGGCAGCTGTTGTGTTCAAATGAAAGAGGAATAATTTGTTAAGAAGAAGTGGAAATTAAATCCTACAAAGGGCAGTACTTTGGACTGTGTATTTTGAAGTAAGATTTCAGTATTGCTAGAATTTATCATGCCTAAAACTATGTTTGATATTAAGCTACAAATATAATTGTGTTTAAAGTGCTGCATATTCTTCATTCAAAGACAAAAATAATTTTTTGTTGTATTTTTGTCTTATTTACTACATTGTAATTGTTGGGCTAGTTTGAGACAACAAATTAATTAACATTTAGTAGTATCAGGTTATTAACATCCTGAATTTTTTGGTAACTATTAATGGGAATGCTTTTCAATTCAAATGTTTAAAGATAGATCACAGAAAAATAAAATTTTGTTATTGAACTTGCAGGTGGTGTGGAGTACCAAGCCACACAGAAGTCACTGGAATAATCTAAAGAGTAGGTAACAAGGCAAGTTTTTGAAATGTCCTTTTTTTTTGCCCCTTCCTGATTATTAACACAAAGTCCCAAACACAAATTAAAAAAAAAAAAAAATTGTATTAGAAGTACTACTGGTAGAAAAGCCAAGAGAAGAAAAATAGTCACTTTCGAAAAACAATGCTTACTCTCTAATTCTGCATTCATTTTGTGTGCAATGCTGTTTACAAGGAATATAACCCCTTCTCCACAATTTTTTGCAGTAGAAAAGGAGATAAAAATTAGTCAAAGAAAGTGACTGTTGTTCTAACTTCAGTGAGTTATGTCTAGGTTGTAAAGTGTAAGAGCAAGTGTTCTGGACTGTCCTGGTTTTTTACTGCTAACTGGAGTTAAACCATGGCATGGACAAATACTGAATAGGTTGCTAAAACAACTTGAATCATCTATTATTTGCATTAACTTCCCTTTAACTTACAGAGACTTTGGTCTTCTCTTTGTCTTGCATAAAATTTCCTGCTGGATTGGATATTATATTAAGCAGCATCTCATAAATACAAAATAGAGAATCTTTATTATTTATATCTATAGCCTAAACAAACATAAACCAGCTTTGAAGTTCCTCTGTGTTTCTCCTCTTTACAAGAAAATGCCAGTACTTACTGCATGCGTTCTCCTCTGCCCAATGGCAAATGCTTCAAATACAGTAATTGGAGTAGAAAAAATAAAAAACAAGCATAACTGATTGTCAAACACATGGGGCTCAGGAGTACACCAAACTGAAAACTGTCTGGCGCACTATGTGAGAACTGCCAGGTATGATCATAAAGTATCCAAGTTAAGGTTATGGAAACCAGAAATATACTACTAAGCAGCAACAGTCTCTCTGGACTAGCAATTAATTGTTAGGCACAGAATAAGTCCTTCATTACAATAATATGTATTGGTCTGCATTACATCCAATAAAGTAATATCCCAGTTACTCTGTGGATGAAACCGTTTCAACTGCAGAAAGTGATAATATAATGTATGGGTCACAAAATAATAAGAATAATAAGAAAATAATTCATTCACACCTTTTTTGTGTGTGTGTGTAAAAATAGAGCCAACAATGTAAAAAATGGAGCTCACAAGCAGAAGACAGAAAGATGTCAGGATGTGAATAAACAAAATTTATTTTCCAAATATGATCTGTACATGATACAGATCTAAATTAGAGGAAAAGTTAGAAAAAACGTGTTAAAATACATTGAAGTAATTTTAATTAAATATGAGCTTTTCAATTGAATACCTCAGTGAGTTTACAAAGAATAAAGATACACATGATCAGATAAACACACTCAAAATTGCAAGACTGCCAAGATACCTTAATGTATTCCATGATTGTATCATTATTCACACTGAAATTCAGGAGTGCAAGTCCTCACAAGGTACAGAGATTTTCAAAAATTTTGAGGGTCCTCCATGTGCTGTTTTGGAGATTCACTGTCAACTAATTTGCCAAGCCAAGCAGTAAGTTACGTCAGACCTTCCATAATTTGACCGATTTCCCGACAACTTCAGTAATTGGGTTATATAAAACATCTACATAATTGTTGATTGTTTGTTTCATGTACTTTCAAAATGGCAAAGGAGAATGGATGAGCAAGGTCCTTATTCACCCTCATAACATTTCAATTTTGCCTCAGTTTTGAACAAGTCATTCTGGGGTTTACCTCTGTCCCAGGAGAGTTTCTGGTGCAGCTGTGCTAGTAGACTGAACGCCAATTTTGTATTGCAAAAATTGTCCTTAAGTAGTGCAATTATATTGTCTTTGCAAAAAAACTGAGAGGGCTTAAGAGAAAAATGAGGGGAGAAGTAAAATAATAGGGTTTCAGAAATGCAACCCACATGCCAGACAACCTCCCTTCATGATAACTGGCAATTAGAAAAGGTTGGGTCAATGAAAGTCTAGTTTATTTGGCTTTATATTCCACACTCCATGTGTCAAAGTTAATCATGTTTCTTCTTGCAGCGCCATGACCTAATTATCAGTACAGTAAGACCTCCCTCACAAAATAGTAATAAGCTAATGCAGTCCAACCTATCCTGTTCTATAATTTCCTATGTTAACTAGTTCCGTTTTTAGGTATGGTATTTGCCTAGTTTTGTTTCCCACTACGTGTTCATTCCACATGTAGACACAAGTGTAATTAACCTAGAAAGCTGATGTACGTCAGAGCAGCTGACCTCTGTCTGGCTTTACCCTAGCCTTGGGTGATTTAAAGAGAGTTTAATACTTTAATCTGTAATGTACTTTCCCAAGAGACACGAAACAGGTAACCTATAATGGCATGAGGAGTAGATACTTAATTTTCATAATGATTTCACATTGAAGATGAAGGAGCTACTCTTTAAAAGTGGTGAGATGGATAGTAAATTAATTTAAAAATAATCAATCAGATAACTAAACCTGTTATCTCACAATAAAACAGATTCAAGTGAGACTTCAAAATACTGTTTCTCTGCTTGACTTCACAGAAATATAATTATATTTATTTAAAAATATTTAGGTGATTAGCTTCCAGTTGGATATTTTGATTGTTCCTGGTCATCCAAAGGTACCTCTTCTCCTGCTTATAAATGGAGCATGTAATTAATGGTCTTATCTCAAGTCGATTTTTTTTCTTCCCCTTTTGTTTTGTATAACTAAATAAGATTCCCAGTCACACGTCCTTGTTTCTGACAAGGGTTACCAGGGACCTCTACCCTAGCACTCAAGCACCTAAATTTGGTGCGGACGCTAGGGATTACCGATACAGGTGTGCAAAGCCTCCAGCATACCTGAGTTTTCAGATAGCCCGTTGATATATCAGAGCTTATGAATATTGCATAACACCCCCCCTGCCTGAAACACGCCGGCACAACACCCCTCTGTGCTTCAGGGGGAAGCTGCTCGCTGTTTCACGGCACTTGCTCCTCTGGCTGCCATCTGCCCGGGCGCTGGGGGCCGCCGCCCGGGGCCGGCTCCGTGCGCACCGCGGGGAAAAGGCAGCGGGGCCACGGCTCCCAAGGAGGGATGCGGTGACCTCTGCGGGGGTAACAGCCCCCCTGCGTGGGCACGGAACCCCTGGGCGACAGGAGCTGGGGCCACACGAGACCTTCCATGCCCCCGGCCCGCAGGAAGGCGCACCGAGGCA
>VWZQ01005451.1:17602-51600 GCA_013397015.1 Myiagra hebetior | reverse complement strand
CTTCTTGTGGTTTCTTGAGCTTGAGCAAAGACCCCTTTGCAACTTTTTAAGCTTGAGCAAAGACCCTTTTGCAACCTTTTAGGCTTTAGCAATAACCACATGGTAACATTTCAAATATATTTATATCTGCTAACTTTAGCAAAATTGACAAACAATATCTCGTGATTTTAACTCATCTCCATTTAAGTAAGATTTGATTAACAATCAATAAATTGTGATTTTAACTTATCACTGGGTCCGGGGCTGCAGTCCTGTGACCCAGTCCAGGATAAGTTAATACAGTGATAGCTGTATGAGGGCATTGCAGCCTGCCATGCCCTCACCCACCGTGATCCCAACAGGGTGGGGATGCCCTTTTGCAGCATCCACACTGCCCGCGTCGCTCTGGCTCAGCAAAATGTGCCGGGGGAGGAGCACTTGCGGCACGGGTCCGTCAACGTGCAAGACTTTGAAGGCAGCGCCGCAGTCTGGGCCACGAGAAGGGGTTGATGAAGAACGGCGTTTTGTCCTGGCACCTTTCTCCTGTGCGAGACGTCTACCAAAGAGCTTTGCTCCTTGCGAGACTGCGGTGTGCACCGGGGTACGCTCGAGCCAAGAAGGAGCGGGCAGACAGCACCGCCATCTGACGGGCGGGCGCTTTGCGGGTTGTGAGGGGAAAGCGGGCTGGCCCTGGAAGGCGCTGCGCAGCTACGAGTTGCCGCCGGTGTCAGGGGCAGATGCCGGGCGAGCTTGTGGTCCCGGCACGGTTCTCTGCACGAGATGCATCCGAGAAGCTTTTGGCTTCCAGTCACATGACCAGAGTGAGGCAGAATGTGGTGGTACCTAGATGTATTTTGCAGTATGTAAATTGGAGGATGCTTTCCTTTGTTTTCGTAGCAAATGTACTTTTCCTAATGTAAGGGGCAAGGTCCGAGCTATGTTTTCTCCCGGCACAGTTTTCCCTGCCAGATATAGCTGGAAAAATTTCAGTGTAGATTTTGCTTGCAAAAGCCAACAGCGAATTGTGTGGTACCAAGGGTTGCGAAGCAAAGAGCAGCGCATCAGTATTTTTCGAAAGACGTTTGTCTATTCTGGCTCATTTTTCTGTGCGATAAGGAGAGGGCCATATCAGGTTCTGAGAATACGACCATGCACTCGGCTGAGAAGACAAGTGCATAGCGTCAGTACTTTCTCCGAAGATGAAAGGCTGAGAGGTAACTGCCAGGGGGCAGGTTCGCGAAAGCTTTCTGTCCTGGCCCTTGTAGATTTTCCAAGTGGAATTGCTGTGTGGCTTCTCTGTGGACTCTGAGACGTTGAGAGGACCTATGGTGCAGAAGGAAAGGGAGAATCTCCTGTACGTCCCCCAGAGTTTAGTGGACTTGTTGCTTGGAAGCGGCTGCTGGATGTTTTAAGATTTTGGGGATCTCCATGAATGAGAGACTCCGCTGGTACCTAGAGCTTGAGGGAAGGAGCATGTTTCCAGGCTGTGTGATGCAGTTCAGTGGACGCCAGGTGGGGCTTGAGCAAGGAAGATCATTCTCATCTGACACCGCCACCTGTCCCTAGTAGAGACTGGTGCTATGCGCTTTTCTTCGCAAGTCTATATACTTTGGGCTTTGGGCGCTCTGGCAGCCTGAATCTAAACCGAGGGGTTTCCAGCTACTGCCCTATTAGCAAACCAGAAAAAGTAAATGAATGTTTCTCTAGTGCCCCTTGGTAGGTTAAGGTTTGAAAATTAAAATTTTAATTTGTTGCTAACAAAAAATTTAGAAACTGCTTTATTACAGAAAAGGAGGCACCCTGTTGAATGTTATTACCAGAACTTGTAGTCGATACGAGCAAGCTAGTAATCAGACTGGGGATAAAGAAGGCAAGAGAATAGTAAACTCCTGACACATTGGGAGTACTAGTTGCAGTCTTTTGCTGTATGAGGTGAGCAAGCAGTAAAATTTTCCACACATTGGGCGAGCCAGTCAATGAACTTTGTGAAATGGAGGTGACGATGGCTCCTATCACACCCTACACAGGCAAAATACCCAACTGGTCAGGCGTAGGGCTGCGCACCCCAATCTACATAGGGCCCGAAACTTTGCTGTGCTGTCCTTCGCTGTCCTGGCTGCTCCTGCGAAGGTTCTTGTGCTCCCCCAAACACTACCACCACTCGCCCCGCCGTAGGTGCTGCTGCTGCAGCCCTGCTCCCTCGCTGGCTCGCTTGGCTGCTCTCGGAGGGACCAGGGAAAGACCCATTGCACTTGACGTAGATATCCCCCATCACAGTTTATGTATTAGCCAGAGCTGGACCCGTGGTGGTTGTAAGTCCTTTCCTGTGTTTCTCACAGTTTTTCTGGACTTTTTCCCTACTTGTCAGGTTTCTCTATTTCTGGCCTCTTTTCTATTAAAAAATATATTTGTATTATCTCTTTGTTTCCCAACTTTTAACTGCTTGAATTTCTTCGACATAGAAACATAAATCTAGCAAGTGCTTCTCTTCTGGCGCATATAGCTGAGCACGAGCTAGATAGACACTTTGGACTCTGCGAAACAGAAAAACTGTGCACAGCAGCTTGGGCATGTGTACAGTCTACACATTGAAAACAGGCAAAGCTGAATGGCACAGGTGGACTTTGCTTCCTTGAGCTGTTGTATGGGAAGGACGGCGGGCTGTTCCACGGTTAAAATCGGGCATCTGTGAGAGTAAAGTGATGACATGTTCTAGCTAGCTTAGAGGGAAGGAGCACAGCCCCCAGAGTGTGCTGTGTACTTGAAGGGCTGCCATTAGAAGGGGTGATGCAGCAAGTGTTTCTGTCCTGACTGTCGCTTTGTTGAGACAGATGTAACAGCACTACACTTGTTTTAATCTAAAGCCATAAAAGTTGTTTTATTTTCTCTACTGCTACTCTTATACCTCTTTAAAATTGCTGTGGCTTATTAAGATTGGCTGCTTAGCAAACAATGACAAGTCTGCCTAACAAACAATGACCATTCAAGCAGTAAAACAATTAGGTATACAAGCAAAAGTACAGTTCAACAAGTTCTTCCTTTTACGCACTTAACGTCCCATAACAAGAACACCCTCTCCTTGTGTCCAAAACATCTTCTTTCCTTGATTATCTTCTTGGCTTTCTCTGTGGGTTTCACTGAAGCTGCAAATTTTCATGGTAAAAAATCTCATGGGTAATTTCTGACTGTCTTTAGGTTTGACTCTGTGAGGCTGTCAGTCTCATCACCTGACATCTTTTTCTCTGGGCTAAATGGTGGGCACTTAGAGAGGCTAAAAGTACAGGATAGTACCAAACTGAGCACGAACGTGCAGCAGCACACCATCGGCAGTTTACAGATGGCAAAAAGCCCTGAAAGCCACTTGAATGCCATCCGAGTTCAAGTTAGCAATTGTAATGTAGAGATTCAGTGAAATAAACTTCCCCCAGAGTGCGAGATGTCCATCTGNAGAAATGTCGGTCTACTTCTCGCCCAGAACACACTGTGCTGCCACAGAAGGTGTCCAGCACACACAAGGCAAAGAACACAGTAGCAAAGCACTTTGCTTCTGTACAAAGTGTACCGAATTGCAAAAGTGCAGCCAAAAGCTCGTTCACAATCAATGTCAGCTGAGAATGCTCTTGCTGCTTCAACATGTAACTTGCCCAAGTTGAACTCCCTCACACCACCTGGAGATAGGCACTTTCATACACGTTACAGGTTCTAAGCGGTAATATTGCTACAGAGAAGTAAGCGTCAAAACAGAAGGCGTTCCTAAGTTACTCGCTTCTCTTAGCAGCCTTTAAACATGCACAGCGTGCTGCGGCTCTGTACCTTCCTTCCAAGATAGACGTGCTATCATATTTTTCACTCTTGAGCTCCATTTCAAACATTCAGGAGCCATTCCCATCAAACAGACTCAAGAAGAGAAAGCCAGTGCTTGGCTGCACTTTCCCCTTGCGTCATGTCAGCCACACCAAGCACACATCGGCAATACGTACCTACCTTTGCAGCATCTTCCGCTCCCAGAGATTTTGAATCTTTGGCATCTCAAGCTAAACAGAATTGTTTCTGCATAGGGCTCAGGCAGGCATATGTACGAGCACAGGTAGCTGCCATGGACCTTCAGCCTTACAACTGATATGGTGAATTTGGCAGGCAAGCAAGTGGCATTAATACTCCTCTTGCAGCCTGTAGGCTGCACAGACAAGCACAGTGCTCCGTGGGTTCCTTCTCAGCCTTATGAAGCATCATACCTTTTCATTCTCCTAGAGTGCCAAGTGTCCACCTACTTCTCGTGCAGAATAGAGTCATGTACGAAAAGGCATGGACGCGATGGTCTCTGCAAATCTGAACATGCGTGACCTTACCTGAGGAAAATTGCAGAGCCGCAGAGTGAGACTGCAGTTTATACAACCCAGTAGGAAAGAGCATTCCACTTGTGGGATGAATATGTTTCCACGCCTACAGTGCATGGTTTGATTAATCTCCTTGTCTTGGAGCATTTGTCTGTGTGAGGTGTAGCCGAAAACCTTTCCGTTTAGAGTGAGAGCATGTAATGGTACGTAAGAATGAGAAGGAAACAGTCATTAAAACAACCACACCATGGCGCTGTCGACTTGCAAAAGAAGGAAATGCACCTCGCCTTGCTCTCAACTACACCGAGTGTAGAGCCAAGCTGAAAACGTCACTGGCTCTCAAATCCACTCTGTCAGGACAAAAAGATTTCGCTGATTTCCCCCGTCCAGGTACTAACTCCTGTTTGCACCATACTCAAATGGCAATACGAACTCCTTCGTCCTAGGAAATCTTTTCATTTTTATGCAGTCTGGCTACAAACTTGAAAACACCTGGCAAAAACAGAGCTCACAGAAGTGCCAGCTGAGAAAGCTCTTGCTGCCTACAACTTCAGCTGCACCCAAAGAGCTAGCAGCACACCCCCTGCTATCTGCACTTTCCTTCTCAGCTCTGGGTACCATCCTAAGCCTTCAGTCTCACAGAGTCAGGATCCAAATTTAATGGCGCCTGGCACTGCTCACACACTAAGGGTACTGGGACAGAAAGCTCAACAGCTTGGCTTTTGCCTTCTCACTGCAACGGTTCAACAGCTCTAGCCCATAGAACTACCTCTTAAGAAAAACCATGAAACCCACTAAGACTACATAATGTGCGCAACCAAACTTGGCGTTTTTGACAAAGAGAGGAACTATAAGAAATGTCTTGCTGGAGTTTACCTCCCCAGGGTACCTTATCATCTTCTTCCCAAGGAAAGGCCCTCTGAGTCATTTGGCATCGCCTCATCTTCAGTACAATTGCCTAGTTTTTCCTAGATACCCTTGCTTTGCCTTCCCTTGCCCTGCCCTCTCTACAACTTCTTTGCTTTGCTTTGCCTTACCTACCACCCCTTGCCTTGCCTACTGCCCCTTGCCTTGCCTTGCCTTGTCTTACATGCAGGCAAAGCAATTCAATTGAAGTGTAGGCAATTGCAAGCAAGTCAAGGGAGAGGTAGGGAAGGAACGACTGGTGAGGGGAAAGCAAGTGGGGTGATAGGTGAGAGAAGGCCCCGAAAAAGGCTGGGCATAGGAAGGTAAGTCCAGTGACGGGTAGGCCAGGCAGGGACAGGACAGGCCAGACAAGGCATGGCCAGGAAAGAAAGGGGCAGGCAAGTCAAGGCAGGGAATGGGTATACAAGGCAATGTGAGGCAGGGGACAAGAAGCAAGGCAAGGCAAGAACACTGAAGGGTTGGTAGGGGGAGGCAAAGCAAGGGAGGGATAAGAAAGGAAAAGCAAGGCAAGTCAAAAGAGAGGAAGGCATGGCATGGCAAAGCCAAGGAAGAAGGCAGTAGACAGGGACTGGGTTTGAATGGCCGTGCAAGGCAAGGCAGGGCAGTGCAAAGCAAGAGAAGACCAGAAATCTGTTGGAAGGGAAGCCAGAGCAGTGGAAGTCCAGTGATGCCTAAGCAAGGAAGGGATAGGGAGGAGTAGGCAAGGGAAAGCAAGGCCAAGCTGGAAAATGGCACTAATGTCAAAGAAGAATGTGAGGGTTATGCAAGGCAAGGGAAGGGTAGGCAGGACAAGGGAAGGAAATGGAATATAAAGCAAGGCAAGACAAGAACACAGATAGGTCAGTAAGGCAAGGCAAAGGGGGTATAGGAATGGCAATGATTGGATAGGCAAGGCGATGCAAGTCAAATGTGGGTGGGTGTGGCTAGTCTAGGCCAGGAAAGAAAGTTTAGGCAGGTTGAGGTGGGGGGGATGGGCATGCAGGGGAAAGGAGGGGTAGCAGGGCAAGGCAAGTGTTTACTTTGCAAGGCAAGGCAAGTGAGAATTAGGCAAAGCAAAGAGAGTCCTAGGCAGAAAAGGCAAGACAAGGCCAGGAAACAAGAGGTAAGGAAGTCAAAGTGGGGCATGGGTGAGCAAGGCAAGTCAAGGCAATGGAGATGTAGGAAGGGCAAGGGAAATACATGGCTATATCAGTAAGGCAATGCAAGGCTGGGCTCTGAAGGCAAGTTGAGGGATGATCCAGTATGGCAAGGAAATACAAAGTTGAATAAACAATTCAAGGCATGTCAAGGCAGCGGTAGGGAAGGCAGGTAAGACCACTGAGGGGACAGCAAAGCAAGGCAATGCAGTCGTAGGCAAGACAAGGCTCAGAAGTTGTAGGCAAGGCAGGGCATAGGAAGGTAAGTCCAGTGATGGGTAGGCCAGACAGGGAGGGCTAGGCAAGGCAAGGCATGGCAAGAAAGGGGCGGGCAAGTCAAGGCAGGGTATGAGTATACAAAGCAATACAAGGCAAGGGAGGGGTAGGAAAGACAAGGCAAGTCAAAGGGAAGGAAAGCAAAGCATGGCAAAGCCAGGGAAGAAAGGAGGAGGCATGTCAAGGCAGAGGATGTGTATGAAAGGCAGTGCAAGGGAAAGGAGGGCTAGGCCAGTGAAGGGGTGGGTTTTCAAGACAAGGCGAGAGGTAGGCAAGACAATGAGAGTCATAGGAGGGGCAGGCAAGGCCAGGTAAGGCAAAGCCAGGGGAAAACGGACATCAAGGTGGGGGTTGGGTGAACAAGGAAATGCAAGGCAATGAAGTGGCAGGAAAGGCAAGGAAAGAACACAGAGGAGTCAGTAAGGCAATTAAGGCTGGAGTCAGAGAGGTGAATCAAGGCAAGGGAGGGGATGGCTATGCAAGGCCATACAAAGCATGACAGAGCTAGGCAGGGCAGAGCAAAGGAAGGTAATGGAGTGCTAGGCAATGAATGGCAGGGCACAGCAATGGAGTTGTAGCCAATTCAAGGCAAGGCAAAGAAAGGGTAGGAAAGAAAAGTGAGTGTTACACAAAGAAGGCAGGTCAAAGGAAGAACAGGACAGGCAAGGCATGGACAGAAAAGAAAGGGGAAGGGAAGTTAAGGCAAGGGATGGATACGCAACACCATTCAAGGAAAGTGAGGACTAGGAAGGGAAAGGCAAGGTGGGGAAGCAACGAGTAAGGCAATGCTAAGTTTGGGTATGCAAGGCAAGGTAGGGGTAGGCAAGGCAAATGAAGGAAATGAAGGTGAAGGCAAGGAAAAACAATGGCAGAGCAGGAGGAGTAGTAAGACAAGGCAAGAGAAGGATTGGAAAGGCAGGGCTAGTCGAAGGAGAGGAAAAGAAGGGAGACAAGATGTGGGAAGAGAGGCCTAGGCAGTTAAAGGCAGGGGATGGGTATGAATGCCAATGCAAAACATGACATGGATACGCAAGGCATGACAAAGCAAAGGATGGAGAGAAATGGCAAATAAAAGCAATATAGTAGGCAAGAGAAGGCCCAGAAGTTTTAGGCAAGGCAGGGCAGAGGAACACAAGTGCAGTGATGGATAGGCAAGACAAGTCAAGGGCAGAAAGAAGAAGAAAGAAAGGCAAGGACAGGGAAGAAAGAGTTATGCAAGGCAAGGTGGAGAATAGGTATGCAGGGTACTATAAGATATTTGCCTTTCCTTGGCCTGCCCTTTTTCCACTTTCTTGGCCTGACTTTGCCTTCTATGCCCATCCCCTCCCTTGTCTTTCCTTGCCTTTCCTTTGCTTCTCAAAACTTGCATTGCCTTACTGATCCCTTGCCCTTCCTTACTTTTCAATACCTTGCATTTACTTGCTCACTCATCCCGCTACCTTGACTTCCCTACTGCTTTTTACTTCTGGCATTGTTGTGCATTACCTGTTCCTCTTATGACACTCATTGCCTTACCTATCTAGCATATCCCTCGCCTTGCACACCTACCCCTTACCTTGCCTTGCACTGCCCAACACTCCCCTAGCTTGCGTTGCCCTGCATGCCCATACTCCAGTGTGACATGCCTAATGATTTCTTTCCCTGGCCTAGCATTGCCTTGCCTGCCCTTCTTTCGATTTCATTTGCCTTGCCTACCCACACCTTGCATTGCATTATTGACCCCTTTGTATCCTTCCCTTGCCCTTCTTTCCCATCCATTGACTTGCATTCCCTGGCTAATCTGCCCCCACCTTGACTTCCCTACTGCTTTTTGCCTGTACCTCTCATTGCCTTGTCTATCCCTCCCTTAGCTCCCTTTTGTCTTTCCTGCTCAGCCTTGCATTTCCTTGTCATTCCCGACAATCCTGTGCCTTTCCTTCCATATCCCAACCTTTGATTGCCTTCCCCAGGCTTCCAAATAATTCCCTTGCCCTTCCTACCATGGCACTGCCTGGCATTGCCTTGCTCACCCATCTCCCACAATGAATTCCTTGCCCCTTTTTACACATGTCTTGCCTTGCCTTGCTGGCTTCTCTAAACACTCTCATTACTTTATCTATTCCTCCCTTGCCTTGCCTTGCCTTGCCTTGCCTTGCCTTGCCTTGCCTTGCCATTCCTACCCAACCTTGAATTTCCATGTAATTTCTGACCATTGCTTGCTTTGCCTCTCTGACCCCTCCACGTCCTTTCTATTTCCTTCCTTCCTTCCCTCGATTGCCTTACATTGACTTGCTCACCCATCTACCGCATAGACTTCCCTATCCCGTTTTTCCAGTTCTTGCCTTGTTGCCTGCTCCTCACATTCCCTTCATAGAGTCCCAGGGTCTCAAGAGCAGATTAGAGGTGACCCACACAAGGTCAGGGCCGGCCAGACCTTTCTGTCCTGGCAGGTTTTCTCTGGCAGAAATACTATGATGTAACACTCACTTACCTGTCTCACTTACCAACAGTTTCCTTGCCTTGCCCTACTAACCCTCCCTTGCCTTGTATTACCTTGCATGCCCATCCCCCACCCTTGGCCTGCCTACTGCTTTCCTCCTTGGCCTTGCCTTGCCAGGCCTACACCTCCTTTTGATTTCCTTGCCATTCCTACCCAACTCTGCATTTCTTTGCCATTCCTGACTATCCCATCCTTTGCCTTCCTGACTCATCTGTGTCTATCCCTTGCCCTTCCTACAACTCCACTGCCTTGCACTGACTTGCTCACCCAACCCCCAACTTGACTTGAAAGGCTTTTTTCTTGGCCTTGCCGTGCATTGCCTGTTCCACTTAGGACACTTATTACTTTGCCTATCCTTCCCTTGTCTTGCCTTTCCTTTCCTACCAAACCTTGCATTTCCTTGTAATTCCTGATAATTTCTTTGCTTTGCCTTGCTTTCCCACAACTAGCATTGCCTCTCTGCCTTCCTTTGCTCTTCCTTCCCTCCATTGCCTTGCATTCACTTGCTCACCCACCCACCAACTTGACTTCCCTGTCCATATTTTCGGGTGTAGCCTTGCCTTTCCCTCTCCTCTAGGACTCTCATTGCTTTGCCTGCCTCTCACTTGCCTTGCCCTGCCTTGTCTCACAGAGCCACCACTTTACTTGGCTTGCCTTTCAACCCCTCCCTTGCCTTGCATTACCTTGTTCACCCCTCCGCCACCTTGAATTCAAGACCCTTTTCCTCCTGGCATTTCCTGGCCTTGCCTTGCCTTGCCCTGCCTGCTCCTCCTAGGACTCTCAAGGCCTTCCCATACCCCCAGTGTGAGGCAGTCCAGGGGAGGTCACATCCAGCCAGATCCATCTGTCCAGGCAGCTTTTGTCTGGCACCAATCCCTACAGGGCCTGAATTTTGCACAGGCAATCCACATTTCCCCCTTTGCTCTAGGACCAGAAAGACAGTTCTTTTCCAGAGGAAGGAAAGCATGTAGCCCCAGTGTTTTAGGTGTAGATTAAAGGTGGCCCATGTGAGACCAGGGCCAGGCAGACCAGTCTGTCCTTGCTGCTTTCACCTGGGAGTAATCCTTGGCTGTACTGAATTTCAAATGCGCAATCTGCATTTTGGTCTTGCCAGCTGCAGTAAGGCCCTTGGAAAACCACGGATCAAGGAATCCAACGCGTGGGAGAACTGACTGTGCTAGAGATAATTTTCTCAAATAACAACCAAGGCACTTAAAGTCCAGACTTTATAACGTGTACATCACTGCTGTTACTGAAACTTGCATGACTCGGGTCACAAGCATACTCCCACTTCCTAGAGATGCTGCAATGGGATGAGGAAAATGAGACAGTGGGTGCTGTGACAAGAAGGTGCCAGGCATATGAAGATACTGTCCATGCCCTGACAGAAGCCCAAGTCTCAGCCATGGAAACAGACATCACTGAGTGTATGCAGGAATTGGAAGAGAGGACTGGAGAGAGCCATCAGAAACTCAGAAAGGCACTTAGGACATTTTGCATGGCTTGCCAGTGCAGACCAGGGTCTCTGCTATTCGGCGAGTTGCTGAAGCTACTGAGAGACAAGGTGGACCAAGTCACGTTGCAGAGCTGAAAGCCATCCATCTGTCTATGGATATTGCTAAGCAAGAGAAGTGGCCAGCACTCTACCTCTACACTGGCTCGTGGATGATAGCAAACACTCTGAGCGGGGGGATTTGGCATGATGGAAAAAGGCCAGTTGCAAGGCAGAGAGAAACCCATCTGGTCTGCCGAAGCATGGCAAGACATCTTTATCCAGGTAGAGAAGCTGACTGTGAAAGTCCATCATAGTGGACATAGTGCCTAATAGTTGGGCTAATGAGCAGCATTGCACCAACAAACAGGTGGATTGGGCTGGCAATATTAAAGCGTCACAGGTAGATCTGGATTGGCAACACAGGGGAGAGTTATCTCTGGCTTGGTGGGCCCATGATACCTGAGATCATCAGGGAAGAGGGATGACATACTGATGGGCTCATGACCGAGGGGTGGACTTAACCATGGATAATATATCCTAGGTAATCCATGATTGTGAAACACGTGCTGCGATCAAGAAGTCCAAGTGGGTAGAGCGCCTGTGGTATGGGGGGCAGCGGTCCAAACATAAGTATGGGGAGGCCTGGCAGATCAATTGCATCACACTGCAGCAAATGGCAAGTGTTAAATTCTCACAATGGTAGAAGGCACCATGGGATGGCTGGAGTGCCTCATGCCACTGCCTGGAACACCATTTTGGGCCTTGAAAAACAAGTCCTGTGGAGACATGGCAAAGCTGAAAGAATTGAGATGGACAATGGGACTCATTTAAAAAACCAGACTTATAAACACTGGGGCTGAAGAACAAGGCATAGCAAGAGATGCTCAGGAATGGCACGGATATACGGGCTCGGGTAGGAAAGGCAAGGCAAGGCTAGGCAAGGGAGGAAAAAGGCAAAGCAAGGCAAGGGAAGAAAGCAGTAGGCAGGTCAAGGTGTGGGATGGGCATGCAAGGCAATGCAAGGCAAGAGAGGGGTTGCAGAGCAATGCAAGGCAAGGATTGGGTTTGCAAGGCAAGGCAACTGCAAGGTAGGCAAGGCAATGAAAGTCATAGAATGAGCAGGCAAGGCAAGGCAAGGCCAGGAAAAACGTAGTAGGGAGGCCAAAGTGAGAAATGGGTGACCAAGGCAATGCAACACAATGGAGTGGTAGGAAGACAGGGGAAGCTATGGTCAGGGATGGCAAAGAAGTGCAAGGCTGGGTTGAAAGGCAAAACAAGGGAAGGGTAGGAAAGGCAATGAGAGTCATAGGAGAAGCAGGCAAGGCAAGGCAAAAGCCAGTAAAAAAGAGGTAGGGAAGACAAGGTGGAGGGTGGGTGAACAAGGCAATACAAAGCAATGGAGTGGTAGGAAGGGCGAGGGAAGAACATGGAAGGGGCCGTAGAGCAAGGGAAAGAGTGGGGAAGCAAGGCAAAGTGAGGAATGGTCATGAATGGCAATGAAATGTGAGGCTGGGTAGGAATGGCAAGGCAAGGTAAAGAAGGAATAGGCAAGGATATGAGAATCATAGGAGAAGCAGGCAAGGCAGGGCAAAAGCCGGTAAAAAAGAGGTAGAGAAGTCAAAGTGGGGGATGGGTGAACAAATCAATGCAAAGCAATCAAGTGGTAAGAAGGGCAAGGGAAGGACATGAAGGGGTCCGGTAAGGCAAGGGCAGGTGTGGTGAAGAAAGCTTCTTCACTTTTAACAGAGTAGGTTTCAGTAATTAAACTATTGCTGTTCAAGAGCAGGGAAATTGCAAGAGAGGAGAAAGCTGCAGTGTGATTCTGAAACTGGAATTCATTTGAGAGCTAGTCATCTCTGGATTTTTGTTATCACCTGTGTGTTGTTAGATAGTATTATTAATAGGAGTACTTAACATTTTTTTATATACCGCTGTCAAAATACTGTGTCAGAATCTAGTACCACAAACTATTCACTAGGCCATGAAGTGCTATTTAGCATCTCTCAATTATTTGTTATCTGGTTATTTTAAATTTTAATTTAGTATATGGATATTATACCACTCTGCATATCATGAAATTACATTATTATATTTTATATATAGTTATATGTAGTTAATGCAGTATATGCAGAGTATTCTAGACAAAATACAGAATCTGAAAAGATACTAACAAATCTTCCAAATGACTCAGATTTTACTGCTTAAAAACTAACATCCCCTCCTCTGAATCTGGCTCCCAACTGAGTACTGACTGACTTACCCTAGTTTCTACAAGAGTAAGAAAATGTCGTAAGGCCAAATTCTAATACTTGCTTTAAATTTAAAAAACCACATTTTGTAGACTTCTAAGACTGTTATTCCCCCAGTAGTGCTTTTAGAATTATCATTCCCTTGATGGAATATGCACGGCTGGCCTAAGGCTGTGAATGCTTTGAGAGAAAAGCAGGACTCTTCAGTACATTTTTGACACAAAAAGTTATTTTTATGGTGTTGGGGTTTAGGATTTAGCCTGTTTTTCTCTTAAAAGAATTTTCCCCATACTAGTTGACAGGGGACAAACTACTGGGTGCTTAAGAGAAAACAAAAGAGCTGGCCACAGGGGTGGGGTGCAACTAGAAACCCTTTTGTCACCTGGGGGGGACACCCGGGGGGGCTGCCTGGTGTTCTCAGCGTGCAGTCTGGGAGCTGCCTGCCTTCGGTGTGGACTTCTTTGTCAGTACTGCAAGCTTCTGCTTCTTCAGCTGTTTGCTTTCTATGGGCGAACCCCCAGGATTTCCAAGCCTGCCTTTCCCTGTCCCGCTGGGAGTTGGGCAGTGCTGCTCGGCCCCTGCCGCTGCTCGGAGCTGTCGCTACTCTGTAGCTCCTACGATGTGACCTGCCAGGCTTTCTGCTGCAGCGCTGGAGTTTTGGTGCATCTTGCTGCCACCTGAGATCTGTGCTCGCCCCTGCTGTTCCAGCCTGCTGTTCCTGAGGATCCTGCTGGACGCCCAGGGGTTTGTGAGGCTTTTCATCCATCCCTCCCCGGGACCCCGTGCCACCATTACTGGTGCTCCCTGAGCTCGCTCCGAAGCGCCCCCTGCAGCCGCGGGGGAACCATCGCACCTGCCCTGCTCACTGGGAGCCGCCCCGGAGGAACTGCACTCAGGGGAAAGTGTCTGAGGCCGAGAGGGGCCGGCACTGGGTTTGTGCTGCTGCTTGCTGTGACTGCCAGAGTTACTGTGGTTTGTTTGTGTTGTTATACATATATATTTATTAGTAAAGAACTGTTATTCCTATCCCTCATATCTTTGCCTGAAAGCCCCTTATTTTCAAATTTATAATAATTTGGAGGGAAGGTGGTTGCATTTTCCGTTTCAGGGGGGGCTCCTGCCTTTCTTGTCTGACACCTGTCTTTCAAACCAAGACAGATCTTACTCCGGTGCTGCAGCAGAAAGCCCGGCAGGTCACAGCATAGGAGCTACAGAGTAGCGGCAGCTCTGAGCAGCGGCAGGGGCCAAGCAGCAGTGGCCCAGCTCCGAGCAGAACAGGGAAAGGCAGGCTTGGAAATCCCGGGGGTTCGCCTGTAGAAAGCAAACAGCCGAAGAAGCAGAAGCTTGCAGTGCTGACAAAGACGTCCACACCGAAGGCAGGCAGCTACCACATTGAACTGAGAACACCAGGCAGGCCCCCCGGGTGTCCCAACCCCCTAGGTGACAAAAGGGTGTCTAGTTGCACCCCACCCCTGTGGCCAGCTCTTTTGTTTTCTCTTAAGCACCCAGTAGTTTATCCCCTGGCAACTAGTATGGGGAAAAATCTTTAAGAGAAAAACAGGATAAATCCTAAACCCCAACATATGGGTGCATGATTTTACAGCTTTGAGTCCGATTAGGATGTCAAACAGGGTTTCATGCCATCTGCTCAGTGATACTGTTGTGGAAGATCAGGCTTGTTTCGGCAATACAATAACAGCAGTTTCCTGAAAATCATACATCCTCAAATAGAGAAAATGTGTCACTCTGTCCTTCTACAACATTAAAAATATTCATTAGGGAATGTATATGCTACTTGTTGTACTTAGTAGTAACCATCTTTATCTAAGATCCCCAGGCCAGCACTCTCATGAATGTACAAAAAATCAGTGAGAACAAGCCCGGGGGGAGGATGTTTTTACAGAACTAAGAGAGCAGGATGAGGCTTTTCCAACCTAGATGGTTCTATGATTTATGACCCTTTGCAGGACATGGGTATTTTCAAATATTACTTTATTAGTCTTGGAATGGTATTTCCTTATTTTACTTGAAGGTTTGCTTTTGGGGGTTTAGTTAAAAAAACAACTCACACTGAACATACTGTCAGGATGTCATTCGGCTTTCAGAGAGAAGGCCTGTGCTAAGCAATGGCTGTTGTACAGGGCTTTATTTTGGAAGGGAATAACCCCTTCATCCCACTGGCTTAGCAGATCAGAAGTACATGCCACAATGAAATATAGGCAGTGTTAAAGCTGGGTCTTTTCTCATCCTATCTTTTGCAGCACAAAGATAGCAAGAGGTGGGATAACTGGGTAAGAGTTGCTCTACATATTCTGTTAGTAGGACATTGTTTCTGTTCCTCCCTTGGCCACCAAGGTGCTTCATGGCTCTGGGACTCCTCCCTTGTCTCCTTGTAACTTATAAAAGTGTCATTTGGGCACTGAGACATGACAAGTGCTAGTAAACCTGGTTTTACCTGACAAAGAAGGGGGATGAATGTGAGCAGTGACTTGAAAATGCAAAAGAAATAGGTTAATATTCATAAGAAGCATATATTATTATGCTACATCTGCCCCATGCTTTAATAATTCTCAAAATTCTTGTTACTACAGTGTGAAGTTTAATGATTTTCACTTGAGAGGGTAAATTTCTTTTTCCCGTCTGACTTTTCTCATGTTTCTTGAACTGTAACAAAAATCTTTTTGGGAAAAACAATGATTAGGAACAAGCAAAGCTGAGGCAGCTGGAAGTGCAAATATACAGAAGGAACTGGTATGGAAACTGTCTCCTGCTTTTTAAGGAGTGTGGTTTTGCTTCAGCATTAATAGCCTTTCTCCAATGGCATTTGCCTACAGAGAAATTACAGTCAAATTATTGTTGAAGTAGTGATTTTATTTACAAAACATGCTCCTAAAAAATACTTCTGGCAGAATGCAGATGAAATCCCTCATGAGAATGCATGTTTTGGAGATGTGGAGCTCCTTCTCTGTTTTTCTGTTTAACTTTCTTTTGTTAAACCATTGATATTAAATCTTTTTTGATCAGTGAAATCCCAAAAAGTGCAATAGTGGGTTCAGTGGGACAAATGTACTGTGAAGAATAAAACACTTTTACAATTGCACTTTGCAGGTCCCTTTAAAATCTCTGTGTATTCCCAGATGGATCTGTGGACCCTGATTTGAAAGTCACAATGGCAAAGAATCCATCCCCTTTCAAAAGCAAGGATTTTAAACACAGTGCTTTCTTCTCAAGATAGATTCTTGCACTCCTTTGTGTCTCCATGGTCTTATAGAATATTAACTTCAGGAGCCAAGATCTTGGCTGAAATCTTGTAAGCATTTAAATCTTCATTTAAACAGCTGAGCTGAGTTGCATAATCATTTATAACAAATTATCCACAAAATATCTTGGCTTACTCTCGAAACCCCTAATACTCAAACCACGCACTCATAAATTTCAACTTTTAGGTGTATTCCCCTGACAAACTTTATGTAAATAAAGGGGTTTTAGGAGCTTTACATTAATATTCATAATTTTAAAAAAATACTACATAAACAGTCCAAATGCCATATCAGTGACGTCTTCCTGAAACATAAGACTGTACCAATTTAGAGCTTCTATTTCTTGAAAAGGCTGGATGGGGAGCACAGTTTCTGGGAGGTGTTCTGTGGTTATTTGTTTATTTATAGTTTGGTTTTCTTCTCTATCAGATCTCATCTGCTGTGAGAATCCAGGTAAATTGGGAGTTGAAACCAACACTCGGTCCTTCACTTGAGCCTCCAGCCTTTCAGATGAATATTTGGGACACCTTTTAGTATGTAGGTCTGTAGCATATACTAATGTCTGACACACGAGTCTTTTTCTCTCCTGCATTTGTTTGATCCCACGAATGGTGTCTATAAGAGTGTTTTGGTAGTGTAATTAAACAGAAATGTTTTCCAAAATGACAAAACCTCAAAACATGTAATTTTGTACTTAAAAGGGTGGAATTCCTTGATTTCCATTGAGGAATATTCCCCAATAGATTAAATATATTTCATAGCTCTTATGATTTAACATACTTCTCAACAATACTAAATTCTTAACTGTAGTCATTGCAATTTTTTTTGTCTCTCCTTTGTGGCCTTTTATGTGAAACAAACTTGCTTCGGCGTGCTCTGATGTCTGAACTGTCCATTAACCTCTCCACACTCTAACAATAATCTGTTTTCTAATCCTTTGTTTCCTCTTAATTCATCAGTCACTTTTAAATCTATGAAAGCATCTAATACCTTCTATCAGATTTGCCAGAACAGAAATGGAAAGTTTTTTCTTATTAAGAGTGTAAAAATAATTTTGGACATTCTCTTGTTTAGCCTGTGCTAGCAGGCAGCACATGTCTGCAGCATGAGTAGCTAAGAAGATCTTCTGCTCTCAGACATACTCACTGGTTTGGTACAGGATCATCCAAAAAATTCCCAGCTTCCCAGTAACACAATCCGGGTCTCTAAAGAAGAGAAATACCCAGCTTCCATGAGGTGTGCTGGGTGTTATGACCAAAAATCAAGGTGGGTTTGTGATAGCAGTTTCTGTTCCCTGGCACTCTCGAGTGGCCAAGAGCCCCTTTCACAAGCCAGAGGTGATAGAGCAAAATAGCTGCAGTACATCTGATTTCTTCCGAGGAATATCTGGGCTTTTTACTAGCTTTTTTCTCTCACCCCTTCTCCAAGGTGGCTGCTGATTTTTGAAAGGCAACCGGGAAAAGAAATCTGAAAGTTCTGCTGAGCTGAAGAGCTGCTTGGAGGGCAGCTGGTCAGAGCAATTTGGAGTGAGAATGGGTTTTTCACAGCACCATATTGTACTCTGCCACAGCAGAAATGATTTCAGAGGGGAGCAAACAGCAGTGACTGAGGTAGAGGGACCTCCTTGGCGGCAGGTTGAAGCTGGGCTGGGCCATGGCTGAACATGAGGCCAGGTGTGCCCAGGTGGGCAAAAGGCCAATCATACCTGGGCTGTGCCAGCCATGGGGTGGCAGCTGAGGTAACACCTTGAGTCCTGTGTACATTTCTGGGCCTCTCACTTAAAAAAGGACATTGAGGTGGAGCTTGTCCAGAAAAGGGAAACAAGCCTTGTGAAGGGTCTAGAAAACATGTCCAGTGAGGGGTGGCTGAAGGAGCTGGGGGTTTTTAGTCTGGAGAAAAGGAGGCTCAGGAGGAACCGCATTGCTCTCCACAGCTCCCTGACAGGAGGGTAGAGTGAGGTGGAGCCGTTCTCTACCATGCCTGCAGTGAGAGGACTAGAGGAAATAGCCTTAAGCTGAGACAGGAAGGATTCAGATTAGATACTAGAAATTATTTTTCACTGTTCAGGGATTCAGGCACAGTACGGGGCTGCCCAGAGATGTGTTGGAGTCACCACCCCTGGAGGTGTTAAAGAGCTGTCTGGACCTGGCAGGCTGTGATGTGGTTTAGTGATTTAGGGGTTACAGTGGCAGTACTGGGTGGACAGTTGGACTGCATGATCTTGCCGGTCTCTTCCACCCTTGATGACTCTGTGACTCCATGATCCTGTGGGCCAGTAGAGCTCACGTCCACGTAAGAGCGACAGTAGATCCACCCCGAGTTCAAGGTTGATGGTGTATTTGGGGACAGCAGGGGTCACAGTGTGGCTGTGTCACCCTGCAGCTGGGACAGCCTGGACAGGTTCTCCAGGGACATGCTGAAACAGGAACCTTTACCACGGCCTTGTGCAGGGCTGAAGCACATCTAAGAAAATGTCCTGACTGCTCAGTGGTACATCTTTCCTTCTGATTATTTTCTGCCATAAAAGATGTACTACTATTCCTACATCTTATAATGAGTATCAGTTACGTAGATCAGAAAATAAAAGTATTTTCTAATACATATGTATAGTGTACCAGTAAAACTGCTTCTACCCTGTGCTTTACATTTCTTCAGGGAAAACCTGCACTGAGGTGTCACAGCTGTGTGCCAGGATAACCAAAGAACTGACGTGACCTGTCACAATACTTCTGTCAAATCTGCCATTAGACCCAAGTCTCCCTGTTGCAACACAGATGGATTCACTGCATCTGTGTCTGTACTACTCAAACAGCCTCTTGCTAATGAAGATCTTTCTGTTCTTCTATTTTCCTTTTTTAAGAGTACAAATGCCCGTCCTGTCTTTGCTGCACCAGCCCCTCAGGGTTTGCAGAGTCCCACATGCCACCGTATGCCCTGGAAAAGGTTGTGTCTCCCAAAGAAAATACCTGAGAGGAATAGCTGGAGTGGGATAAACATGCTCAGGATTTGTCAACATGAAATATATTTTTTCTGCTACAAATGGATTATTATGAAACTGAGAACACCATTTCCCCCTTTTTAAGCTGCCCTTAAAACAGGACATAGGAGAATGAAAACCTCCTTTAGGAAGGTGAGAGAATGTGTGGATTTTTTTTTTTGTTTTGTTTTTGTTTTTTAAATCTTTTGACACAATGTCATAGTTCAAACATCAAAGCAAATGGTGGCAGAAGTCACCATAGTAACAAAATCTTGATCAGTGAAAGACTTTTCAAGAAGTGGTGATTATGTCCTGCATGTAGCAGAGAAAAAGACCTTCATTATATGCAACCTTTGAATACTTTAATTTGTACTTTGGTTTAAGGGAAAAGGCAAAATTAAGAGGGAAAACAATGGGTAGAATTGCATTTGTTCTCTTGAGTGGATGGTGGAGGACAATAACCTTGTTTCCGTATTTCTGCCTCAGAAAAAGAGGAATGGTAAAATATTTCCTGATGCATTTCTAAGGTTATAAAAGATTAATTACTGTTTAGTGATGGTAGTAACATTCTTTCTTCCTTCAAACCCTCTAATCCCAAAATAAGTCCTGAAAGCAGCAAAACATTGAAAAAGTCTTTAACAAAGAGGTGGCTAAGCCTTCTCCACAGCACGTGCCAAAGGACAAGGGAACTCTTTTCCAAAGAGCCTGGGGCTGGGAGGGTGTCCCCCTGCCAGCACATGGTATAAGGTCCAGGTGGGAGTCTGAAGGACCTTGAGTCTTTGGGAAACTTTCTGGAAAGCTGAGGGTATGCTGGGTTTTGGGACAACAACACCTTAGGCTGATGGTGCTACAGCCCCTGAGAGGCTGATCCATTTTCCAAAAGAGCTGGACTTGCATGCTCCCAAAACTGAGAAAAATGAACCAATAACTTCTGTTGTCTGATGAGTGAAAATCTTCTGCCTGATGAGTGAAAATTTTGGTAACAAGCTGTTTGCAATGAGATTTTTAGGATCTGAAGTATCTCTACATTCTTGCTCTGCAGTAGAATCAAAGAGAAGATGAGAAGGCCTAATAATAGTCAGATTTAATATCAATCAAGCTAAATTGTTTTAAATTTCCCATTGAAAATATTTTTCATGAACATTTGAGTTTTTGAGAGGAAAATGAATTTATATTTAAAACTTTTCCTTTAACCAACATGAAAAAATAATTTGGAGCGGAAGTACCAGCCACCAATTAGCATGCCAAAAGGAAATAGCTTTGAGAAGTGCTTCAGACCCCAAAACTCAATGGAGCTGACTTTCTGGTGAAGTTGAAATTCTCTAACATGTTGAATTAAAACTATAGGTTTTGGTATTTGATGCAAAATTACTGTAATTTGTGGGTTTCTTCTCCTTTATTCAGCTCTATGAATAATGTCCAGACACAAGTATGAATTCAAAACAAAGAAAGGTTTAATCTTTTAGAAAAACAGACAAATCCTTAGAAAGAATATTGGCTTAACTGATTTTCTTCTTACTAAACACATTTCAAATTCTCCTCTTTTGCACTATGACATCCCAATTCCTTTTGTCTTAGGCAGTCTATGAACAGTATTTTCATCTTCCTATAATTCAAAATCAAGATTTTCCTACTGGGACTCCAGAGATAAATTATTCAGCCTGGAAGGACAGTGTTATTATAAGCCGTTACAGAACTGGTATCATCCACCTCCATAGAATGATTCCCATTCTTTCTTCTGATTTATCATTTGACTTTTGCATTGGTTTTGTTTAATTCTTTTGGACCAATATGGCTAATACCGAGTGCAGTTCCCAAATTATATGGTGTCATTTATATATACAATGTAATTTGGGTTATACAGCTACAAAACAATGGTTGATGTAGTTGTTTTCACTCACAGCTCACTGAGCTCAAATAGGTCATCTAAAGCCTTGCAGGACATCTCTCACTTCTCTGTATTGCAGATGTGATATATAAAAATGTATGTATTTGTCCATAGATGGAAAGTCAAGAATCTGTGGGTCTAGCTGTAATGAAGTTCCTCTCTTTGCTGGTAAAAACAATGTGATTTTAACGGGAATCAGGGAAGACCTATGAAGTCAGTGCTTTGATGCCATTTTCTTTGAGGTTTTTATGCCATTTGCAGGTAAGGGAAATAGCACTGTTTGTACAGGGAACCCAAAGAGCTCTGCAAACATTTTGATTTTATCAACAAATAGAAAATCTGTATTATGCCATGGCATTTAAAAGAATGAGCAGGAAGAAGTCAATTGAGGTGCCATAGTTAGGACAGTGAAAATAGGTTTATCATCACCAGCAGCAGCATTTTTATTGTTCTGTATGCGTATAAACCTGGATACATATTTTGACCTAATTTTACCCATTTTATTGAATAAAGCCTATACTGGCAGAACAAAATCAGAATCTTTAGGTGCACAATAAGCCCATAGCAAGACGAAAGCTGGGTAAAGTGGTTTGACATGTTTCCTTACCTGCCCATCAGCCCTTTTGCCCTACAATTGCATAGCAGACCACAGCTGTCTATACATCAAACAGCTTAAGGAATAGATATATATCAGAAATACCTGGGGAAATTATTTGGCTGAGATCTTTGAGATGTCATGGAAACTGGCACAGCTGTTGTGGAGGATGAGAAGATGCAAAAGTGAGAATCTGACTTAGCTCCTACTTCCTAGAAATTACTACCAAAAAGCTGTCTCTCTCTCTGTCCTGTAGAACTGTTCTGGTTGGCAGTGACATCAGCCAGGGTGTCATTGCTTTGTTCACAATGACTGATCACTGCAATAATCATTGACACTCAAACTCATGGTTCACAGACATCTGAGAAGAAAAGTAAAATAATGAAACAGTTTTCAATGGAAACGACTGTTTCTCCTTCCCAAAAGTCAGAGGAGTATTGTGTAACTTGGCCTAACCTAGATATGACAGGAGAACATGCCAAAGTGTTCCTGTAGAAAAAATACCGTTATATCATCAGATTTGGACACTGCTCAGGAGATAGATGGTTGAGAGTGTTGTTTAGTGATCAGTTGCCAGCAGAAGACTAGCAAGGTTGCCAGGGAGATATGATACTAGGTCTCAGAGGGATCGGCATCATTGTTTATCACATTTTGGTATAAGAACATGGGGGAAAAGAGGAGCAGAAGCTACAGAAGATTCACAATCACAGTAGTACCCTCCCACAAAAGCTCCTGGAGAATTAATCAAAACTGAAGAAAGAATGTGGCACTAAGTGCCATGGTCCAGTTGACAAGGTGTTGATCAGTCAAAGGTTAGACTTGATCTCAGAGATGTTTTCCAACCTTTCAAATAACAGACTTCTTTTTTATTGTGGATTTCCTTTCTCTGATCACTGGTAGGACTTTTGAGCACCAAAGCAATGGTAAAGAGAATGAAATGGAAAATACCTGTTTGTGCCAGCATTTACAGCCTCTTGAGGCAGAAAAATCCACTTTTTTTTTTTGTGTTTATAGAAACTAATTTCTAAAATAACACCAGCTAATGATTTTACTTGGTAAATGTGCATGTGCTTCTGAGTTGCTGAATGCTGGAATCCAAGGCATGCCTCTGGCTGCCCTGGGAGGTCAGGAGCCCCAGCAAGGGGATCCCATACCCTGGCAAAAAGCCCAGAATAACACCGTCTTTGACCTCAGCCCATGGAAAAAGTTACCAGCACTGCGAGTAACATTGCAAGCCACAAGAGTTTGAAATGAATAGTAATTTAGTATTTTATAAGGTAAAAAAGTAGATTTCAGGGTTTTTAAAATGTGGACAAAGGGTTTAAGATGGAGGATTTTGGGCATAGCCCTGTTCTTCTTCTTCTTCTCCTCTTTCTCCTCCATCTTCTCTGGTGGTGGTGGCACAAAATGATTGGTAGAATGAAAAAGAGGTAGAAATTACGTGTCTAGAATAGGTGCAAATTAATTGGTATAAAATAGTAAATAATAAATACGTTGTGAAGAATGGTTGGATCATAGAAAGGGTACAAAAAGGACGGGACAGCCCAGGACTGGGCAGTGCCCGCTCGGACTCGGCTGCATCAGATGTGCAGCCGGAGCCGAGACCTAGCTAGAGAGAAGAAGAAATAAACAACTTAAAACAACATCTGCAGGCATTTCTCATCTGTTCGGGCTAGAGGTAAAAGCTTCCCAGAGGTGAAGATAAGAACCAGCATTTGTGCGGAGTACCTAAACTCCCACAGCTGAATTTTGTCCTTCTTCCATTCATTTCCTAGTAGAGTTATCAACAACCATTTCTTCAGGACTGTGTTTAAAGGCTGTTTACTGGGCCCATAGTAGTGGGTTTCTCACTTGTTTTTTGACTAGGAAATAGAAGGTATCTCCAAACTAGCTGTTTCCTGATTTCAGTAGCACTGTTTTTAGATGCTCTAACTAGATCTTTAGATGCTTTAACTAGATCTGCTATACTGTAATTATCCAACTGCATTCTGGATTTACTTAAAAAGCTATGATTAGGTAAATGCCTTTGAAAAAATGTTATCATCAATTGAAGTAGGAGTGATGAAGTCAATATTTTGTAAGAATTAAATGTTGTTTTTATCGCCCAGAAAAAATACTTTTAAATTTAGGGAAAGCAAAAAGTAAAGGGCCTGGTTTCTTCAGGTATCCGATTTAACTGAGAAAAAATTGATTTTGGGCTTTCCAGAAGCACACTGCAGGGGTGAGGGCATGGCACAGCCTACGGTGGACTCAGCCCCCACACCAGGCTGCTTCTTGACCCCTCAGGGTTCATCCTTGGACCAGGGACCATTAGTGTCTTTGGTCATGAACTTCAAGATGGTAGGGCATGACCCTAAGCAAGAGTCCCTGACCCCCTCAGGGAGGCCGAGAGCACTTTTCTGCAGGAGCAGCTTTTCTGGAAGGTGCCATGGCCCAGGAGAAAGGTCCCCAGGAGAACAGCTGTCAGCCCCCACTCCCAGTGATGGGCACCAATTGGCCTTGAGCATGTTCCCACAGGGCAAAGTTCAGGAGGATCTCCCTGGAGCTGGGGGACCAAGCCGGGTATGACACACCCACAGCCTCCCTGTCACTGCTTTTCCAGAGCTTTTACCAGGGCCTGCAGTGACAGAGGGCTACCAGTGTGCATTATTCTTAGCTTATAGTCACTTAATGTGTTCTGAGGGCCTGCTTGCTCCAGTACCAGCAAGCCAGACTGTGTCCTGGAATTTGCTATGCACAAGATGCATCTGACTTTAATGCTATGCAAGGACAGATCTCCCCCTGAGGAAGAGTTAAGATCATTAGAGTTAAAGAAAAATGAACAGAAAATTTATGGAACAAATAAGGCTGCAAGTATAGTTTGGTTCTTTTCGGAATCAGAATGACTGAACAGTGATGTGAAACTGTTTGTCCAGATCACAAGGCACATGTAAGAATGGGGAGAAAAGAGTGGGATTGCATGCACTGTAAGGAATTTTTGTGTTTTCAGAGGAGTTGTTCAGATGTTTGCAAACACAAGAATAGGTTTTATTGTGGATTGCTCTGTTACTAAAAGTGAATAAGTGAGATAGAGTATCTTGTCTTCGTATTAATAGCGAAAGAGGCTCAATTTATTCCTATTAGAGGATCCTTTTTATTTTCCAACTCTTTATTATGATTCCTGTCTGAATAACACAAATGTGCATTTATTTCCAGTGTTCAGTAAATAAAAATGCAATGAATGTCACTGGGACATTTTGAAGTTAAGTGCCTTCATAATGTGCCACCTGGTCTGAATTAATACCATATAAAAGCAAGGCTGCAGGAATGAGATGGCTTCCCCATCATATGAGGTCACTTCATTGAATCATTTCAGAATGAAGGAAATTGGGAAAAGGACTTGAGGAATGAGTTAATTTTTACCTTTACTGGTAAAAGATAGTCACACCCCAGTGCTAATGGTGACCCAGACTGGCAGCCGTCCAAAACTTAACTGTTCCAGTTTCTGTCTCTTGCTGCAGCAGTCAAAGGGATTGGAAAGCAAGGAGGTCCTGCTAACCTGTATTTCCTTTGCCTGTCTCTGATTGTTAGAAAAACAGCTCTGTGTGTGTCCCTGCCAAAGGCAGCCCAAATGCAAAAGACAGACTGCCTTTGTCTCAGTATATGCTGAAAAATAAACCTGGGGAAGTAGGAGGGAGAAGTAGGAAGATTCAAAAGCACAGCCATAAATGACACAATGAAATGGCCTGGAGTAACACAGTGCTTTACACTGGAATGGGGCATCAGGGGAGGGAAGAAACATTCCACTCAGCATTTGCTGCTGTGGTGTCCAGGAGGGGGACATAGCACTGTTCTCAACCAAGCGGCATGGCCCAAGGACTCATCTGAAGAAAGACCTTCCTGTACCACCTCAGTGGGACTCAGAAAGAGGGACTGGAGCTCCTGGGTCTTTATGTGGGTCTGGTAAAGCAAAGAGCATTAATACCTCCATCAGGCTATGTGTGCAATGCTTACGATTTTATCTACCCTAATGTTGAGACAAGTGTTTGGCATTCAGAGAATTTCCTTGTCTGGTTCTCATATAATTTCACACTCTCCTCTTTTCCTCCAAACATTTGCCCTTTGTTGGGGTTTAGGATTTTAGCCTGTTTTTTCTCTTAAAAGAATTTTTGTCCATCCTAGTTGCCAGGGGACAAACTGCTGGGTACTTAAAAGAAACAAAAGACCTAGCCACAGGAGTGGGGTCGGACTGGCCACCCTTTTGTCTCCTGGGGGGTTGAGACACCCAGGGGCTGCCTGGTGTTCTCAGCGTTCAGTCTGGGAGCTGCCTGCTTTCGGTGTGGACTCTTGGTCAGCACTGCAAGCTTCTGCTTCTTCAGCTGTTTGCTTTTTCTATGGGCGAACTCCCGGGATCTCTAAGCCTGCTCGTCTCCCGGTCCCGTCTGGGAGCGGAGCCGTTGCCGTCCGGCTCCGCCGCGGCTTGGAGCTTTCGCTACTCTGTAGCTCCTACACTCTGCCGACTGAGAGACCTGCGGGGTTTCCCTGCCGCAGCTCCGCAGTTTGATACATCTCACTGCCACCCAGGATCTGTACTCGCCCCTGCTGTTCCAGCCTGCTGTTCCTGAGGATCCGGCCAGACACCAGGACCAGCTGCCCAGGGGTTTGTGAGGCTTTTCATCCATCCCTTCCCGGGACCCCGCGCTGCCATTACCGGTGCTGCCCGAGCTCGCTCCAGAGCGCCCCCTGCAGCCGCGGGGGAACCATTGCACCCACCCTGCTCACCGGGAGCCGCCCCAGAGGAACTGCACCCAGGGGAAAGTGCTTGAGGCTGAGAGTCCAGCACTGGGTTTGTGCTGCTGCTTGCTGTCACTGCCACAGTTATTGCTGTTTGTTTGTGTTGTTATACATATATATACACATATTAGTAAAGAACTGGTATTCTTATCCCTCATATCTTTGCCTGAAAGCCCCTTATTTTCAAATTTATAATAATTCAGAGGGAAGGGGGTTGCATTTTCCATTTCAGGGGAGGCTCTTGCCTTTCTTGTCTGACACCTTTCTTTCAAACCAAGACACCCTTCTCCTGGGTGCAGATGCAGCAAGTGAGGCATCTGTGCTGATGCTAGTGCCTGACAGAGTCACAGTGTTTTTGCTTTGCAGGACAAAGCCACCTGTTCTTTGTTGGAGTTGTGTGTGGATATGGCCCAGGAGGAACCTGAAAGTAACCCAGCTGGTGTGTTGGGCTCATGTCATGTGCTAAGGAGAAGCATCCACCTCCCTGTGTAAACATCAGAGATCAAACCTTAGGTCTCAGGGTTGATATGGCCACAAGGCCAGGTGGCTACATGAGGATAGATGGGCTTGTTGTGGCCATGGCTGGCAAATATTTCAAGCCCCAGAGCTTGGCAGTGCCACAGGTTTCACAGGCAGTACCAGCAGTGCATGTTGGGCCAAGGGAAGTTGATCCCCAACCAAAGGCAAGGGTTGAGGAGGGCAAGGCAGTAACAACTAAGAGTTACTTGGGAGAGCCTGGAGAATCCAAATCATTAAGTGTCCATGATGGCATTCACCTTGGGGTAGCAACTGATAAGAAATGCTGCCTTGTTTTTTTCCAGAGCCCAGCAACTGCCTCACAGTATGGCAGGTGCCTCATATTCCCTTAAAGGTGAAAACTCAAAGCTGGGTAGGATGCTGGCATGCTTTGGAGAAAACAAAGAGGCCTGACCATGGGCTTAGAAAAAGAACATAAGCATTTGGCACAGAGAAGAAACTCGGTGACACCAGTTTTTTGTAAAAAATTCATCAATTTGATCAACCGATTTTGATTTGAAGCTTGGCAGTAGTACAGAGAATAGGAGTTACTACACTTCCATTCCCTGGAGAAAATGGGACGGCAATGTGTTATTTTGCTCTTTTTGTTGTTAGCTGGCAGTGACCAGTTCCCTTTGGCTGCTCTTGGATAGGCTCCCATTTGTCAGTTATGGCAGCCTGTGGCTTTCATGCCTCTTTTTCTTCCTCTGCAGCAAGAAGTGTGTCTTCTAGCTCCCTGCTACTACCTTGCAGTTCCTGTTTTTTTTTTGTTCAGCAGCATTAGTTATCACACCCAGTGGCTGTGGGCTTATTCTGACATTGGAAGGGATTTCAAAGTGTCCAAGGCCTCCTGCCAGAAAGCTGTAAAGCTTTTCCCTACTGGCCCTATTGTTCCAATATTTCATCCTAAAGACAACTATGACACCCCTGTTGACAGAGGCAGGGTTTTCTCAGCTGGATAGGCTGGCAGGAGCTTGAACCTTACACATTACAAGACCAAGGAGGAGTTTAGGATATTGCAGAATGTACCTCTGTAAACTCACAATTACAATAGCTCATATTTTTGTTCTCAGCAGTAACACTTGCTTTTCTTACGTATATGTTGTAATAGCTTGTGCAGGTGAGTTATCCCAAGGAAAATACAGCTAAGACAATCCTGAGTTTATTCAGCAATGCTTCCAGCAAAGGAGAATCCAGGAAGATACACAGACCGATATCAAATACTTGTCTTACAGCAGTGAGGTGTGGTGGCCAATTAACCTGTGATATAAGACACAGAGAGTGTTCTTGTTAAGACAGTATCTGGTGCCAAAGATCTACTGATTATGATGAAGGAAAGAAGCCTCTCCCAGGATGCCTGTTTGGTGGTGATGTACTCCAGTTTTGATTCCCTGGTTGGCTCTTGGTGTTAGCCACACCCCTGTACTTATGATCGACCTGTCATGTGTTCGGGGTCATTTGCCTCTGGAATCCTTCACAAGCTGTAGCAATAAACTGCTCTCTGTGGAACTCTATGCAAGGACCCTTCTCAACTCCTTAACGTTGGATTCATATTACTGAAGCTATCCCTGTGTCTGTGTGTTCATGCATCTGAGCCCACAGAAACAGAAGGGACCCAGTAATAGTGAGGCAATGGAAAGATGACTTCTTGTGATCACAATTATTTCTGAACCCTCTATGCCACCAAAGTGATGAAAGGAACCATAGCAAAAGCCAAACTGCTCGGCACATTTATGCTCAACTTTCTGGTCATTTCAATTTGGTATTGTGTGAGAATATGATAAATAAGACTGATCACATTTAAAAGCATACACATGATTTGGACACCTGTTTGGGATTTAAGGAAAATCCAGAAAGAATTTAACATTCCTGTGTGTCTTTTAAAGCCTATAATGAATCTTGCTTCCTAAATACTTGTTTTAATATTTTCACTTCTAAATTAAAAGCATTTCTGTGCCCATGGCTAGATTACCCATCTTTCCCTGGAAATCAACTTTATCTCCATTTCAGCAGAGTGTTACCTTCAGCCATGTGTTGCTGTTTGTTTAGTACATGGCTTGAGCTCTATGACTTTATCTTTCTGGCATCCTTTTTCAAGCATGGTTAATGTTCCTAGGGCTAAAACCATACCTTCTCTTCAACATCTTTCTCAAATATTTGCTTTGTCCCTGTTTGCTGAAACATTTCAGTTTGGACCAAAGACTGACTTTCATACTTCTATGCCCTATTTTTGCATTTAAGGGTGACTGTGCCTCTTTTGGTCAAATACAGACTGTACAAAATCTGGAAAAATAACTTAGCAACTATAATATCTTTCTCCTGCCCTTTTCTCACTTTCAGTAATCCTTTCACTTTTCCTGAAAGGACGGGCATCCACTTGTGCATCCACTGTTTCACTGTCTCCAGAAAGAGAACCAGCTGAGAAACATAGATCTCAGCAACTAAGGTGAAGTAGATCTTAGCTCTTCAAGATAGGAAAAATAAGTTGTTTAGGACAGAACCATGAAGCCAGGATCACAGAAGAAAATACTGGAGCATATCAACTGAATGCACCAGAATCACATCTGATGGCTGAAAATGAGCAGACCTAAATCTTGAATGAAAGACCTTCCTTAATCTTTGGGAATCAGGGCAGTAGTTAAAAAGTTGCACACAAACTTGGCAAATGCCACTCTACACAAATCAAATCTGTTGAATCTACACGGAGCTGCTTTGGGAAAAGGGAGACGGAATTGCATACCTCCAGCTGTGAAAAAGATCCAATTCTGAGTTGTCAAATGATATGCATCCATTTTTGTCACAGCCAAGTGTCCTTGGCTACTTTACATGTAAGCTGCTTTCCTCACCAGTAGGAATTCATTTGATGCTTCTCATGGCTTGTGCCTACACAAAAAATGCACTGAGCATTTCAATGCCTGTTAAAATGTTTTCTAAAATTTGGTTTAAAAACAGCAACTGTAGTTAAACAAAACTTCGAATTAGAACTCAAATGAGACCGAAAAACCAGAGCAATCTTTTTAGTAAGGAATGGAATACATTTGTTTACTCTGCTGCTCCGTTTACCTTCAATTAGCTTTCATTCCAAAGCCTTTTATGCAATTCGATACGAATGGCAATAATCCATGTTAAAAGGTCTCAGCCATGCACATTAAATTTCAGATGTTCAGTTGCTGTTCCAGTAGCAATGGCAGTGTCAGGCAAACCTACTCTGCAGTTTCTCAGCAGATTAGCTTGGACTTGCCTACTCTTCAGGTGGCTTCTTTTTAATTTGCAAGCTCAAGAGAGTCCAGTTTTCATTCCTTTATCCCTGGAAGACTCTGTGCTCAGGACCCCATAATAATTTAGGGACCAATTTATGCTATTTCTTATACCATTTAACATATTTTGTGTTGAAAGGTCCTGAAGCACACAGAAGGCAGGACTGTCACAACTGGCCATAGAGCTCAAACCTGTGGTTAATCCTGTGTCAACTGGGATGAGTCAGTAGGGCTACAAATAAAGGCAAAAGTGCATCTGTGCAGAGCCCTGTGCACATTTCCTTACCCTCGCCTGAAAGCAGCAGGACTATGACATGAGTGCAGCAAAATGTGACTTTAATTATTGCCATCAGATACATCTTTAACAACAGAGTTAAATACAGGAGGAGACTCGGTGTAAAGGGACAGGGGCCACAGCGGTTTGGTTCACACCTGACTTCTTAGTAAATGTCCTGAGGAATGTTTAAGGAGCACAAACCACAGAAGCTTTATTTCATGTCTCTTCAGAAGATTTGGAAGTCCTGAATCACAGTGTAGCTCTTTGTGCAGAAATATGACAACATGCTAGAACTGCAGACAGAAAATTTCAGCTTATTAATTCTTCATAAAAAATACAGGTCACACAGTCTGTGATAAGATTTGACACAGCTCCATTTATTGCAAGGATGCAGCTTTATTTATGCTGCTTGAGGCTCTAGGCCTTTTAAACAAGCTTCCTGTGTCAAAGATTCTTTGAACATACCTTGATGTAAAGAGAAGAAATATATACTTGGTATTCATGGTGTAACTCTGCATGATAATATTGCTTTCCATGTAATATAACTCATATTGCTTTCATGTACCTTAATGCTGGTTTATTAAAAAAAGTAACTGCCTACATGTTACCCCTTCTTTACTTGTCGCAACACAATATTTCACATGGATTGGTTATATTCAAAAGTAACCAAGTGATTATTTCACCTCCTTCACTATTGTTGTATTTCACACCCTGTAAGATTTTATCTGAGACATGTTTATTAAAAGTGACATCTGGGAACATAAGAACCAGAGCACAATGAAGACATTATCTACCTTTCTCAGGAGTTCTGATCAGATGAGGCTGCTTCTCACAGGGTTTTATAATTTGAAAACTCATTATTACACAAATGCATCCATGGAAACATTGGTAACAAAATTGGTAGAAAATAATAAATATTTTTAAAATTAGGTATTTCTAAAGTCCTTTTCAGTCTACAGATTTTGAAAGGAAGTAATTTCATGTGTCCATTACAGTTTGCAAAAATTTTCACGGTCTTTTGTCTTCTGTCTAGTGTTCCCTCTCTCACATGCTTTGTATCTCTCCATATATCCTTTCCCTATCTTAGCACACTGCTAAACAAAGGGAAAAAATAAGGGGAGAAAAACTTAAAAGGTGGAGAAAAACTTAAAAGGTACAGAAAACAGGGTTTTAAAGAAAGGAATGATGACAAAAACTGCACATTTTTCTCCTCTCCTGCTACAGCAAAGGCAGAAAATTGAGATGGAAAAGAGATAAAATGCTTCTTTATAAAAGGTTTTTAACCAATAATTTGCACAGTAATGGAGATTAATTAATGGCATTAGTTCCTCCCAGCACCACTGCTGTCTTACAGGCACACTATCTTTCATCTCAGCATTACAGTTAAGCTCTTCTTCCCCATTCACAGTGGTCAGGAAGGCAGATTAGGGGTTGGTTGCACTTTCAGCTGAGGGGCATCTTTCACTTGCTGCCCTGTTTTCCCACCAGTGACAGTACCAGCAGTTCTGTGGCCAGAGGGACTCCTGCCCAAACATCAGCTTTTTAGGTACAAAGGCAGTCACAGCAGAGGGGAACTACTGCATTCAGGGACAGGCTATGGCTGGAGGAGATGAAGGGGACCATTAAGGTGTTCCCACAGGGATGCACCAAGGACATGGGTTGTCCTGCTGCATTTGGAAGGGACAGAGGGATTAATGCTCTAAATGAAATGCCTCAGTCATATTTTGGATGGTGCTGTACTCTCTGACTAGTCCTGATGACAGAGGTAGGTCCAAATCTGAAACAGAGCAGCAGCCTATAGGAAAAGGTCTGATGTTTCTCATCCAGTTAGAACTGGGCACTAGGAGCACAGTCCAGCTGCTCCTGTACTCCATGTCCAGCAGCACTCAGTTTGCGGCACTTGAGAGGAGAAAGAAATGTACCTTAGAGCACATGGGGAACATTTTCAATTTTACCTTCTCTCAGTGAGTATTACTAGTCTATTGCTAAGCAATACCAATAATTTCTAAAACATATGAACACATCTGTGGATGGTAGGATGGACAAAAATGTGAATATTCCTCAGCAGAAGCCTAAACGAGAAGTGATGTCCTCTTCATGTGCCCAAAATTGAACAGGTTTCCAGTTGGAGGAAGATAGGAAAATCTGAAATTTTACTGTACTGGAGAAGATTTCTGTAAGGTCACTGGGGACAGAAATAGACCTTAATTACCCTGATCAGTCTCTCCTAGGGCCTCCACCCACACCCCTGGGTGCTGTTTAAACTCAGCTCTGAGGCCTTTGTCCCCATCTGAGCTATACTGGAAAAATGCTGTTCCACAGTTACTGCTACAGCCACGCCCAATCTCGATCTCGACCCATGAACTGAATTCCTGGCCTGGCCTGCGACCTGCTTTGTCTCTGTGGATGTGCAGCTGGTGGTACTGCTGGGAGAGACAGGAGTGAGTAACACAGGAGAAATAGCTCATGCCTCCAGACCAGTGGTATCTTGGATCAGACCTCGATACCAAGTACCACTTGATAGCTCCAAACTGTAGAGCACTTAGTTCCCAGAGGTGAGGTTGGGAAAAGGAAACAGCCTGATCTCTCAGCAGCTGTCTCTCCAGAGGAGAGAAGCATGGGATGCTTACAGCTATACCCGAGGAATTAGGTGTTCTATATCAGGCTGTTTGGTCTCCGTGGGGGCACGGAGGCTCAGACTGGCTCTCAAGTAAAACATGAAAGCATTAGAATTAGAATGTTCAGCTGAACTTTTCCAGATATCTAGGTGAGACTCGAACCACTGTTGTTTAGTGATGCTTTAAAACTTGATCTACAGCTGTTGTCTCTGATGAAGTCCTGGCAAAAACTTGGGTTAGGTGTGCTAAGAGTACAGCTTACAAAGCTTATTCTACAAATGACTTTCCTGTAGTGGCCCGGGAACTTATATTGTGCTGGGGTGGCCAGAGGGTCTCCTCCGCCGAGGTGGACTGCTCCTTGGATTGGCCGGTCCCGGTTTGGATTCCGCGGGTGTCTGTCAGCCTGGTCACTCCTCCAAAGCTTTCCCATTGGTTCCCGCTCCCTGATGCCACCTTTCCCCTGGCCTGAGCAGCCATGTTCCCGCGTATTTGCCTCTACACCCTTCAACAGGAAGCGTACAATAAAATGCTCTTGCCGGAATTGCACGCAGATATCCTACCTGCCTCCTTGCCACTGACTAAATAATGATTTAAAAAAGTATTAAATGGTGCCTGAACGTCAGATGGCCTCAAACCGTCCCTAGAGAGCATCTCCAGCAGAGCTTCCTCGCTGGAATTAAAGTCGCCTTTCTGAGTAGCCATTACCCCAAAGAAACCTCTGAGTTTTATCAGAGGCTCGGCGGGGAAGACCAACAACCTTCTACGAAAAGAGAAGACAGGTCTAAGTCAGTGGACCATCCTCGAGACTTTTATTTGACCCCAAAGGTAATATGGGTCACCTTTGTATCCTTTTCTTTTAAATTTCTTTTACCTCGAGGTTGGGAAGAGAAGGGAGATGGGAACAGAATATTCTCATCTCCTGCGGGAAGCTTTTTTCCCAGTTTTGAGAGCCCTTGTTC
>VWZQ01005451.1:0-16261 GCA_013397015.1 Myiagra hebetior | reverse complement strand
CTCCCCTTTCTTCAGCGCTCCAACTTTGGACAGCTGGAAATCTCCAGTGCAAATCAGCAATAATTAATGCAAGTCACAGACTAGATAATCATGTGGAATTTATCAGGTACATATGGATGTCTATTGTCAGGGTGGCTTTGTGCTTTATATAGGAGTTTTCAGAATGCCCATGGTCAGCAATAATGAACAAAAAAAACAGTCTGAAAAGAAAAAGGCATTTCTACAAAGNTGTGGTGGCCCGTGAACTTACATTGTGCTGGGGTGGCCAGAGGGTCTCCCCACCCCGAGGTGGACTGCTCCTTGGGATGGTCGGTCCCGGTTTGGATTCCGCGGGTGTCTGTCAGCCTGGTCACTCCTCCAAAGCTTTCCCATTGGTTCCCGCTCCCTGATGCCACCTTTCCCCTGGCCTGAGCAGCCATGTTCCCGTGTATTTGCCTCTACACCCTTCGACAGGAAGCGTACAATAAAATGCTCTTGCCGGAATTGCACGCAGATACCCTACCTGCCTCCTTGCCACTGACTAAATACTTATTTAAAAAAGTATTACTTTCCTTCAGGGGAAGGCTTTCAACAGTGACTGTGGCAAGTTTTTAAACAATTTGTCCAGATTTGTACCTGGTCACAGGTATTAAGGGTGGTTAGGAGCCAAACACCTCATGAACAATGAAGCAAGTGCAAACTGGTTATGTTGATTATTATTAGCTCCCACTTTTCTCCTATAAAGTCTCCAGCTTCAGTCATGTTTAGTACTGTTTATTCCAGTTTCAGTCATGTTTAGTACTGTGGCCTAATCAGCCTGCATTCCCTCTGCAACCAATTCCTACTTACAGAGAGGGTCTGGAAAATTAGTTCATGTGATACTCCTAATTTTTATTTGAAGATGGTATGTCATGGTAAGGCTTGGCTGTGGACTCCAGCAGCTTCTGTAAATGTTGAAGCATGATGAAACTTCAAAGCATCCTACATTTCCTATCATGTCAGAAAGAAGATGAATGCCTGAGTGATGGACTTGTCAACTGTTTTCACTGTGATAGCTCCCTTCCCACTTATTTCTACTCAAGCCATCTCTACTGAGTATTGTTGACTAACACTTACATAGGTGACTCAGAAGAACTCATCCTGGTTCAATATTTTAGGGTACCAACGTTGTTATTAATGTTGATGCAATGCAAAAATACTCTCTCCATTCTCCATGTTCAGTTAGAACAAATATTATTGCTACAAATGACATTTCTGTACCAAGTCACACAACCATAGTGTTTCTCATGCCACTGCTGCTCATTTTGCCTTCCAAGTAATTGTTTACACTTTAGAAGATGAAGTGAATCCATCTGTGTGTTGCAAGTAACAGGCCCATGTTTGTGGTGGAGGTCAGCTGTAGGCATGATATGAAACCATGGGAGTCAAGACGAGCAGTGAAAGCGGCAGCCACTGTGCTGTCTCAGTGATGGCAGACACTAAATTTGATGTATAGCCAAGTGCTTTTCCAGACACTTTTTGGGCGGAAGTGCCAATGAGTGTTGGAGACTTTGTCAGAAAGACAGAATGCTAAATTCGAATGAATGCTGGGAATACTTCATTACTTGCTGTAAATATAGGAATAAAGGGAGTGTTAGAAAAGTGAACTGTGATGATGTACTGAAATGAGCAAAAGGGTGAGGCAGAGCCACACTTGTGTTAGCTTGCAGGATTCTAAATTTCGTACCATCAAAATCCAGGTTTTCTTCTCCCTTACATAGACTGAGGTCTACTTTCACTCAGTAGGGCTGTAACTGAAATCTTTTTTACCTCCTAAAATTCTCTATTCCTCACTTTCTCCACTTAGTTGAGTCAAGCAGTGGGGGTGTCATCACTTTCAGTCCCTTCATCATCCAAGTGTTGCATTTTATTTGGCTTTTGTCTTGAGGAGCTTACTGAGCCTAAGTCCAGACTTCCTGTTCTGACATCTTTGTTTTTTGCCATTGAAGAGGTGGACTGAATGATTTCTAGTCCACTGTTCCTCTACACAGTATAAAGTAACATTCACAAATTCAACAGAGAGCTATGTCCCACCAGCCAACTCTAAAACTTTCATGCATAGCCTGATCACCCTCACAGAGCACACAGAAACTGGGAAATGTTTGAGGGAAAAATGAGAATTTGAGGTCTCCCAGATACCTATCACCAGTCAAAATGCAATGAAATAGATTTACCCTTGGAGCATATATTTTGTAGATAATTTACAGGCTTTGCATATTGGCCTGGTGGTTCTCACAGTTCTAGTGTTCATTCCTTCTCATGAGTACAGATACAGGAAAATACAGGAAAGAAATATGATGTAGTTGATGCAATCACAGCCATACTAGCATGCCATTCATAGTTTTCTATGTCCTGGGAATACTTTTCTTATGATGAAGTATTCTGTGGGATGCAGCCAGGCCACCAATTCAGAAATCATCTGAATTTCAGCCACGGCAGTAAATTTGAATTATGGATGAATGCTAGTTACCAGNTTTTTTTTTTTAATAAAAGAAAAAACTGCATACATTGCATGCAGGTCACTCATAAAACAGATGTAGCAATTCACTTTCAATGCAACTCTTTTGAAATGCACTGGACCCATAATTATATTTCGATTTATAAATGAATGACGTAGGAATTTATCATCAATAATATGGATTAGTTATGACCATTATTTCTGTGACCCAAACCAAGGTATTTAATACTTTTATTATAAGTCACAGTCTCTATTTATACTGTATTTTCTAGGTGTGTTGTAGCTCAGAGTGGCAGCCAGATAAATACAGGTTTGGATCACAGATTGCAGTTCGAAAACCTTCAGAATATGTACATTGGTTAGTATATGCATAAAGGCATCCCTATTAACCCTGCCAAATTAAGGCCTATCAGATTTGCTATTCCTCAGCAGTTACATATTGCTGTGAATAAAATAGGCTATTTATTCAATCTCATTAATTGCTTCAATTTCGTAGTGTGTTAAAGCTCCTCCCTTTTAAAACATGTTGGCATTTTACATGGGAGACATGCCTGTCTTTGAGTTGTCCCTGACAACCTACCTGCAGTTATTTAATTTTTTATTTCTTTGCGATTACAGTTATTCCAGTCTAGTTTACTCATAGCTTTAATGTTATGCTCATCATTTAGGTATTGTTGAAAGCTAATAGCATGATCACCGCTCTCTTGTAAATAGGAGAAGACATATGAGATGTCTTAAGGAATTTATAATTGAAAATAGGTTGACAATCACAGTCACTGTGTTGCATGCCAAAGTAATCCTCCCTGGATTTGTTTTTTTTTTTCTCTTCTGGCTTCCAAATATTTCACAAACTGAATTCAGTTTAGAGCATTGGCTCTGTGGTTCATAACTGCTCACCAAATCCCTTCTGCATCTTTTGCTGCCTTGTCTTTACTGGGTGTTGATGAAAGGTTTGTACCTGGGTATTATGTTGCTAATTTCATGGGGATAAAAAAATGTGGTAAACAGGCCACTTAATTTCCATTCTCTCCCTGGATGTCCACCCTCTAATTTGATGTGCTGAGGAGGGCAGCCTTGTCCTCGTCGGCCTCTCTACATCCCATGTGCTGGTCAGCAGCCTCACTGGCAGGGCATCACTTATCTCAAAGATAATGAGGTTTTTTTGTTGTTTCTGCAAACTGATCTGATTCAGCCCATGGCTGCAAAATCTGTATTAGATCCAATGAAAATAGTGGGAGGATACAGCCAAGAGAGGAAAGACAAGGTGAGGAATAATATTAAACTACACCACTGAATCCCGGAGAAATCATTAACATAATTGGTAGGCTTAAAAGCAGTTGTTCTGAGGAGTTGCTCCTAAATCCTTGAATAGGAGACTAGAATATGGAAAAAGAATTAATAACAAGTGACTAATGTAATTACTTACTTACAAGTTTTCCAGAATGCAAGTTCAAGTCAAAGACACAAGTAGACAATAAAAGGAAAGATTGTGTAAAGCATATGCCATTTATTTTGGAGAGATCATTGTATGAAAAATGTGTATTTTATAGTTTTAATTTCAACAGGGAACATAACACTTTCTTTATTTTGTAAAAAGCAGTACTTTCTTGTGGAATTTTTGGAAGTTTTGTATCAGCCAGTATTTTTATTGCTATCTAGATTTCATTTATCTCAAACTTGTCTCTCTTCAGATAAGGAGGCATGTCCTCAGGTCATGTCTGCATCCCAAGGCATGAACAGTGCAACTCTGCAAGCAGATCAATGTCAGTATTCCCATTCATGATCATATTTCTTCTTTGCTTTTCTCAGTTTGGTGGGTTTTTTTTTTCTTTTTGCCTAATATAATGACAAACAGCTTAGATGAAGAATGCATTGACTTAGGAGAGCTTGGAGGAGCCCTGCACGGAGTGATGTAGGTCTCTTGAAAATATATATCCTGTTTTTTTCATCTGCAAATCTGTCTGAAAGAGGGCTGCCTCAGAGAATGTCTGTGAACAGAGCAAAAAGCAAAACCTGGCACATGTAAAGAACTAATAAGTGTGGCAAAGATTTAGGATTGTCACTTGCCATATGGGCATGCCAAGTAAAGAAATGCAGCAAAGTGTTGCTGCCTTCTTTGCTGTGGGGGAGGCTTAGGACAAATACCTTAATTGTTTTTTCTTCTGTTGCATTTGAGTTTTCAAGCATGAAGATTTATTTATTGATTGATTGATTTATTTGTGTTAGAAAATTGTTTCTAAAGCCCACTGCCCTCACTGTTTACTTGTCTCCTTCTTTAAGAGAGAGAAATGCAGGTAAATATGGAGCAAATGATTATTTCACTGGGATATTATTAGAATTACCACCCTGGCTGCAGATGGCTTAAGGTCTTGTAGCCTGATTTTTGGCAGCAAGAGAATGGATCAAAAGGCCTCTTCTTTCACATCCACAGCTAGTACTTCAATAATCTAAGCAGCTTCTCCCATGTAATTTTTTTTCAGTTTGTGATGAGCATCGTATCCTCAGACTAGCAGAAGGAAAAAAAACTAGCAAACTATCCTGTATGTTCAACACAACTCTTTCTGAGGCCAAAGAGGTGTAAAGATTAGACATGTATTAGAAATCCCAGTTAGGAATCTGTCTTCATCTTGTGCCCAGAACTGCCTGAAGAGAAATGAAATGGAACACCATACCTTCTCTCTTCAAATTCTTCAGCTTGGAATTGTAAATGCAAGCAAATATTTTGCATTTTTAGTATTTCTGTAGGGAATTCTGTAGATTCCTGAAGAGGGAGAGGATATGATGAAGGAAGAGAAAAAGCCCCACAGAATTTAAGAGTTGAGAGTTAAGGAATCACAAGTGATGGGAAAAGGTGAGATCTCAGTTAATGCTACAGTACTTGGAGGAAGCTCCAGGAGAGCTGCACCCCCCAGTGCATCATTTTACTCCCCAAAAGGGGAAAGGCTCATGCTTATGAAGTGCACAATGTTCACCATCCCCTTGGGCCCTGGACAAAGCCCTGTTTGACTTACAGACTTATCTCTTGTAGTTATACTAATCTTTGAATGAAATTTGTATTTTTTATGCTAAGGTTTAATGAATAGTTTATATTAGTATGATGTTTTTGCTTGTGTTTTTTATAGGGCCAAGGTGCAAAGTCTGCAGCAGGTATTATGATAACATTAGCACCAGTGAATGTGGCAGGGCATATCACCCCTCTCCCTACCACAGGTGGCCGGTGCAGATAGGAGAGATAACCCAGGTGGGCAAGGCCCAGTAGGTATCATCTCCTGGTGCCTGGCTTCCCCTCTTGACAGATGTGGGAAGAGATAAAAAAACATAGGTGACTAAAGGGCCTGTTTTACACTATAAAAGATTATCACAGATTATCACTACAGGTTATCACAGAGACAGAAGTCTTCTACCCACACTCCCTGAAAGCATGCAAGACTTCTTCCTGGAGTCTGGACGCAGATTCCATGGTTACTTTCCTGGGAACTGAGGGAAAGGATTTCGATTGTGTGCTCCATCAGGAATTTGATGTTAAAAAATACTGGATCCTAAGTTATATTATTTCTTTGTTAGCTGTAAAATTAATAGGTACCTTTAACCTCACATGTATAATACCATTCCTTTTTGTCTTATTCCTGTGTAGTAATAGTCTAAGTGTTATGTCTGTTAGTTTTGTGTCTATTAAATAAATAATTCATTCCATAATAGACTGAATCAGCCATTATTAAAGAACTTATGAATGAGAATGGGTCTCGGGGTGCTGGCTGCCTCAATAAATCTACTGCCTGCTGCCAGAGGCCTGGGCAAAAGGCAATGACTTATTTAAACCCACATCATCCAGTCATAGCAGTGAACCAGCTGATGGGAGCAAGGTGTGGAATGTGTAATAAATTTATGTTCAGATTGCTACAATGCCCACCCTTAGAAAGATGAAAAGGTCCCTAGTGTTTGTACTCTTTCCCCTCAAATTAATGACCTCAATTAATGATCAGAAATTTGTGTCAACAGACAAAAAATTGAATGAAAAAACTTCCTGGGTTGAATTCCCTGGCTTTTGCCACTGATTTTGCCAGAGGACCTGGAATACTCAGATGAAAGAGAAGAACAAAGGGTCAAAAGAAAACATTTGAATAGGAGATCCTGGGTGCCAACTAAAGAACAAGAGAGAGCAAGGAAATGAGGCAAGGGTGGTTATGGGATTTATTACTTTTTCTAGACCATGTATTTCTTGGCTAGAGCTAGAGCAGTAGTCTTGAAAGGTTCATGTGGCAGTTTTGGGTATGTACCTATGTAACTGCACTCATATATTTACGCCTACAATGCATCCAAAAAGGTAACTAAGCCAAACAAAACAGTTGTGTGTCCAGGCTTGCAGTGTGTTTAGGTCACTGCAGAGCTGGACCTGGGAAGTGATGCTAGTGTAGTAGCTCCCTCATTGGTCACCATTTTAATGGCATGATACCTCAAAAAAAGAGATGTCTTTCATCTAGCTATGAACTTTTAAAACTTCCAATCAATGCATTTTGTAGAACTATTTGCTACTAGCTTAATTATCCATTTAGTATCACAGGTCTCCTCTGTTGGAGGTTGTTAGAGCTCTATCAGGTCTGCTCAAGTGTTTATCTTTCGTGATGGAATGAGGACAGGCTTTCCAGTCCTCAAGTCATACATTTCATCTTTATACCTTATTTTGGCTTCTTTGAAATGTGGTCACTGGGAGATAAACTGCTGCCTTGTAAATGGGAAAGGGGAGAGTTCAGAGACCATGATCTTTGAGCCTTTCCATTTTTGCTATGGAATTTGTCTTTTCCTGGAGTCTGGGTATGTGGAAAATACCAGACTTAAACTAGAAATATCCATGGTTCTTAGACTTGTGTCATTGTCTTGGGGTGACTCTATGATGTGTATCCCCTATCACGGCTCTATGCCAGAAAATTACTTTTGTGCCTTTAAACTGAGCTTGAGAGGGGAGGAAAAAATGAACTTTTCAAAGCAAGTTTCCTAGGACACAGAGATAGGGACTTCCCTGCGTTCCCCGGCGGCGGTAGCACGGAGGGAGCACCTTGCCTGTCTCTTCAACCAGTTTTTTTTTTTTGGTTTTTTCCTTCCCTTTTTCTCCGGCATGTTTCCTAGGACTTGGGTGGGTTTTTTCTCCTTTTTTTTCCTCTTCTGGACTGTTTCAACAACATCAGAACACATCAGGAGAACTTCTCTTCAGGCCCGGAGGGGGCCTGAGGCCACCTCCCACGCCAGCTCCGAGAAGGAGGGACCACACCTACAAGAGCACTCTGATTTCTTCCCAGGTTTTCTCGTTATAGTGAGGGGTTTTACTATTTAGTATTATTATCCTTTTCCTGTGTGTTTGTTAATAAATAGGTTTTATCTCCTTCACTTTCCTTCGAGGAATTTTTTTCCTGAACCTGGTGGGGAGAAGGGTGGTCGTGACCTGACTTTCTCACGGAGGATATATTGCTAGATTTTGGCCGAAACTGGCACAGTCATACAATGGAGGTATCTTTTTCTAAGAAGATTTTTTTTCTACAATCACTAGGAGCTTTCTGGGTCTATTTAGTGCCTTAAAAGTTCCTGGTCCTTCACAGCTCTCTAGCTGAATGTTTTTAGGAAAGTTTAATCAAATTGGCTGCGTTTGGCATGAAAAGTCAGTGCTTTGAGTCATCCCTTCTGAACCAGGAAATGCAGCCTCTGTTACTCACTAGCTGCATAGGTAGCATAAGCATTACTCTGAATAGGGAAGCAGCCTAAGCTGCATGCTTGATGAAGCTGGTATGAATTTTCCTTTCTGGATATGGAATGGTGCAGTGCTGTGTAAAGATATTCTTATTTCAATGCAGAGTCCCACTGCAGCCAGTGGATTTGTATTTACAGATTGTTTGAAACACCAGGTCCCCAGCTTTGGCTGTTAAAAGCATGGATATTCATTATATATAGCCTAGGCTGAAGCATTTATTAATATTTTTTATATGTGCACAATAATGCAGCTGGACTTCATTCTTCTGAATTCTTCTACATGTACACATCTCTCTGTCAATATGAACCACAACAGAAACCCACTGGAGCAACTGCAGAACATGAAAATATTAGAAATATGTCAAACAATAAATTTCTATCCTAAAGCTTTAATATATTATGTGCTCTGTATTTGGAAACTGTGGTATTGTGATTTAAGGCCTATCCCGCTTAAGTTAAATTGCTATGAGAAAGAAAAAATGAACTGAGAATGAAGAATTAAAATTGGCTTTTCTGAAGCTCTTCTGAGCTGGAATGCGTGTCACCAATATGATACCTGGAGTAGAGAATTGCCAGGTTCTGCCTCATCGGAGTAGAGGAACTTCACAAAAAAATCTCTCACAAATGTCATAAAAGTTGCATTTACTATTCTGATATATTGTTAGATTGTGTCTTAGATGCAAAAATCCTATTTGTTTTCTCCATTTTCTCTGCAGAGTCACTGTGGTGGGAGTAGGATCAGGCATTCGTTAGATATTTTGTTCTGTGCTCTGTCTGTACCTCCCTCTCTCATGCTCCCTTTAATCTTTCTGAGCAATTTTCTCTCTTCTTGCAGGGGTGAATGAAATTACCCTTTGAAGCAACCAGCTTTGACGTTTGGGAAAAAACAAAAACAAAAACAAAAGAATGCTCTAATTAAGGAAAACATCAGTTAAAACTCAAGCAGAAATGTAAGATTTTGATCAGTTCTTTCATGTAGGCCTGAGAACTGCACAGCATTAGCAGAGGGGCTCATGAGAGGATGCTTACCCAAAGTCCAGATGAAGGAGCAGAAACACCCATGAGTGATATGCAAGACTGCTGTGTGAAGGAAAATTAAATATTTGCCACCCTTCACATAATACAGGTTGTGGTCTACTGCCCAAGTAGTTCAGGAAAGGAGAACTTCTGTTTACAGTGGGGCTACTAAACCCTGTTTCAGAAGTGAAAATGGGCTCAAAGGGGTATGTATGTTCTCCACTGTTGGTTTCATGGAGAATCAAACCCTCTGCATCCATGTGCTTGCCCATGTGTGTGCTTAATTGTACCTGCGTGACTTAACAAATATATGGCAAGATTAAGAAAAAGGTTTTTCATGGCCATTTTTCTTCTTTGTTCAAGTTTTTTGTTCTTCCCCAGTGTTATCCCTGTTGTAGGGGCTAATACTGATACCTTGATGCTCACAGTATGGTAGGTTGAGGAAGTTTTGAGAGTACAAACTTCACCTTGTGTCTCCTTGTTTTGTGGCCACCTGCCACAAAACGCTGAATTTGGATGTTGTGAGAGCTGAGTCAGTGCTTCTGCACACAGGATTCCCCCAACTCATTGTTCCAGCTGTGATGCCATTGTGGATAAGCAATTACTTTTATTATGAAAATTATACATACTGTAATGAGATTTTGTGAAGAGTCTCTGCAGGGCTGGGGAGGATATCAGGGGCCAGCAGTGTCTCAGCCAGACGGTTCACAGAATCCATAACAGAAGTGAGATACTATTAAAAAATGAATAATTGTGACATGCCCACATACCGCCCTTTGAAAAGCTGTTGAAGTGGGATGATATAAATCACTTGCATTGTTTTACTCACTTTCCTTTTTTTTGGTGAGTGAGGAATAATTTTCTGCAGTGAGGTTGTGTGCTGCTGAGGTATTTTTCAGATACTTTCTTAATTAATTCAGTGGTGTTGGGTGAAAATGCTAGCAAGATGGGAGGAACTCACAGAAGCCCCTGGTTTCAGCCAGTTTTGGGGGTGTCCATTTCCTGGAATTAATGGTTTTCTTTAAATTATAGAGTTTCTTGCTCCAGGCCTGTAGACAGTTAACTGCATCTTTAAAAATACAACCAACAAGCCCTCCTACTGGAAAGCTGCACACCCACAGGAAGCACAGTTCGTTAAATGAGCACAGAGGCAGAAGGTGGCAGCACTTTGGCAGTCTGAGGAGTTTATTGCCTGCATTAATGATGTGCCTGTGCAGGAGAAATAAATTTTGAGAAGTGATGGCTTGTGGGGGTGGTACTATGGTGTGAAGACTTTTCCTGCAAGAATTCATAGGCTTTATCCTTCTGTGACTGTTTGTCATCAAACACCATCCCTGTTGTCAAACAGCGTGTCCTGTTGACAGCTTTTGCCTGGCTGCTTCAGGTGCTTCTTTTCAGATTTTGCTGACCTTGCCTGGCTTACACATGGTTGTAACATGCTCTCCCCATGGACTGCTGAAGGAACCTCCTCAGTGTGGAAAGACTCTTGACTGTTGGGGGAGCACTGACGGGTTCTGGTGTCTTCCTGCTCCTTCAAAGGCACCTTGCAGAAGTCGCACTGCTGGGGCTGAGCAAGAACCTTTTCCCCTGGGCAGAAAGATCTTTTTATGGACAATGTTGCTTTTCTGGGGACAACAGATGAGAGAATTCCTGACCACTCTGGTCATGAGACAACACAGTGCTTGTGCAAGTGGAACAGCTTCTACCCACTTTGCAGTTATCATGGTGGTGCTCCAGAGATCTCCATAGGGTAGTTGAGATGTGGATGCCTGCGTGGGAATTATTTTCTCATGCACAACTACAGCATAGGTTAAATAAAGGTGCTTTCTGGAAAAAATGTGCTCTGAAGTACTGAAATCCTGACCTGCTAGCATAACAAGAAAGAGCCTGTTCGTTACTCTTTCAGTCCATCAGGCTTTTGCTGACAATTATTTTGGCATGCATAACACACACACATACAAACACACAATGACTGACCATACATTTATGCAACCTCCTGAAAAGATGAGGATTGTGCTGATGTGTGATTCTGCAGCCTTATCTGATGCCCACTGTGAAAGAAAATACTATCTAATAGAATAAGTCTTGTTTTTGTTTTATAGCACTCTCCGAGAACATTTACTGGCATCAAATATGGTGATACCATTTTAAAGTTGACTCCTTTGTTATGTTCCATCAGATCTGAAAAAGAAGTCTGTTCCCATCAGATATTTGTTGGGGCTTCTTGGCTGAAGCATCTTCCCAATCTTGACAAATTCAGTGTCTCAACACTATGAATCTAACACCCACCAACCCTAAAATACTGTCAAAGCAAGCGGCTTTCTTTAGAAATGCCCTTTTTCCAAGTTTGGGATGCTGCAAATTCCTCTTCAGATGCATTAAGTCTAGCTTGTGGGAGGATCTGATGATGTCCTCTCTTTTTATCTTCATCTGTAGCATATCAGTTGTTCCTGCCCTGTAGCCTTGATGGCTGATCCCCCTCCCGCACACACCCCTCTGGTCTGCCTATGGGTATTAATGAGTCTGGAAAGTGAGTTTCTTGATGTTGGTGCTGGTCCTGGAAGCTGCCACAAGCAAAGGCTGGAAAGTCAAGTCATGTCACCGGATCACGTGGTGATCAGAAAGTAACAAATATTATTACCATCTGCTGACTAAGAGTGACAGTTCTGTGTGACAGACAGTATCTACTTTGATTGTCCTTGCTTTGTAGACTATCTCGCTGTAAGAGGAGAGTAGGTGGGTAAAGAGGTCTTTGAAAAAAAGAAAGGATGCTCCTTCCCTTGGGGAGCAATTGAATCTGGCCAAGGGAGAGAGAGATTTGGATCCTGGGGTAGATCAGAGGAAGCAGCAGCAAAGCAGAAATTTGCAGCACAGTGGGGAAATGAAAAGCAGCTGAGCAAAGCTGTGAGCACACTCCAAGCTCTGCTTATATAAGAGAAAATGTCTTAGAGAGCTGAATGTGCATAGCTGCAACCCACCAAAAGACCCTAAAAGACAGCTTGAGAACAATCATCTGTGTTTCTAGGACATAATGGACAGGGAGAGATTTGTTTATAAACCTCTTAAATTATTCCTCTGTCCAAGTGACTCCTAGACACTGTCGGATCTAAAAAGTCTGCAAGTCAGGTTTTTGGTGTAGTGAAGGCTAAATTTGAACACCTTCTAGCTTTGAGGAGCTCCCTGTGAAAGAAAAAGTCAACGGATTTCTATAACAGCTAGGTCTAGTATGGAATTCCATCACACAACCCGGTGGTTTTCATAAAACGAATTAGCAATCGGACCAAATTGACAACCATTTTTAGTAGTAAATGACACTTTGTTCTCATGTTACCAAACTTGTCGGAAAATCCTGGGACTGAATCATCAGCTGATCATAAAGATGAGGTGCCTTTATGTCCTCTGTGCCTGGTCTCTGAAGATCTGCTTTGAAGGCCTTGATCTTTGCACAGCAGTTGACACCTAATTATCTCCTCCATCACGGTATTGTACACCTCAAACACTGAGAACCTGCCTCCCCAAAATGATTAATCTAATTTTGCAGTATTTTGGGGTGGGTTATGCTTTCCCTTGTCCTGCGGGTAGAGGGCACTGGTAAGTGCCTGGAGAAGTGGTCACATTAAGTGTGTGAACCTTTCCTTGTATGGCTTTTCTCCTCTCTATCTCTGTTCCACTGGCACTTCTTGGGGCATGAACTGTCTTGCACAGTGAGAAAGAACCACAGTAAAGGGAAAATAGGTACTTCCCAGCGGAAAAAAACCCCAACATTAATAGTACACAGCTGAACTTGAAAAACGTTATACAAATCACTTTGAAACTCTTCAGTGGATATGTAGCTCTTCTAATCAGTCTTCTAAATCATGGAATCTTCCCTTACATATTCTGCATTAAATAAAGGTCTTAATTAGAGCAGTATGCGGCATAGATAACTGTCACACAGGGGTCTGATGCTGGTCAAGCACCAGTATTGCCAGAACCTTCCTAGAAAGAGCATCCTGCAAAGAACGACTGTTCTAGGGGCGAAGGCAAGCCCCCCTGGACAGGGAGTGATCTCAGCAAGCATAGCGATTTCTCAGCTACAAGTGATTCCAGCTCTTGTGAATCAGCTCTTTGTGAAATTGCCTGAGACAAACTCGGGGACAAGAGAGACAGGAGCCGTTGCGTGGCAGTTCCACAGAGGCAGCTTTATTGTCCAGCAGTCCCTGTGAAGGGGAGGCCAGGGACAACAGCACCCTGATTTCAGGGCAGACCCAGGGCCTTTTAATGGGAAAGGCAGGAGATGGGGTAGAAACCAATTTACCAACTGGATACAAGGTATTACCATATAGAAACAAGGCATGCTGGGGGTAGTTCACTTTGTCACCATAACCTAGAGAGAGGTTTCTTACCTCTGAGTCCTTTTGCCCTGGGGCTCTTCTCCCCCAAGGGAGTGCAGAGGACTCCTGAATCAAGGGCTCACAGCCCTCCACAGATAATATCTCTAGAGGAAAAAAGCTCTAAAGTGTCTTTAGAACACACCTAGCTTTGTGTGAGTGGCAGGTACAACATATGCCTGAGGAATAGGTGGAGGATTCCCACCATGGGAGCAGGTAGGAGTCAGCAAATGCCCTACATCTGCTCCCACTTACCTTATTAATCTCTAGCTGTTGCTCTTGGGATGCTTTTCTACCTCTTTTCTTGGATCCTCTGCGGGAAAATAATGGGACAACACACACGATCAATGTGATCTAAGTGAAGCCGTTTATTCTGAAAACCGCAGGTGTTCTTATACCCTAAGTGACAGTACTAAAAATAAAGTCATAAGGTAAGTTTTCTCACAGTGCCTTTTCCTACACAAAGTTTCACACAGTTTTCTCTATCCTAATTAGTGCTCTGACTCCCATATCAGAAGGCTACAATAATAATTTCTTCTGCCAAACTCCTTTCCAGACACCTGGGAGTTAAGCTCCCTTTCTCACAGATGTTTTACAAGCGGCCTTGGGAAAGGAATGCAGAGGCCTATTGCTTTTCTAAACGCAGAGACTTATTTCTCATCTAACAAGTTTGGATTGCTCACTGTCTACTTATGTACTATGTGTATATATATATATGTGTATATATATATATGTCTACATATTCACTACATGTCCACGTAAGCGCAGATACTTATCCTCTACAATCCTCTATGCAGCAAACTGCTCCTCTAGGGCAGTTTTTAAAATCAGTGCCTTTCACATCTTTCCTTGAGGGCTCCTGAGTGTCTCTGATTTTCAGGGGTCCACCCAAAGGTACAAATACAAAAGCCATCCTCGTGGCAGGTGGGTTTACATTCAGCTGTAGTAGGCTGCAGAGTGACTTGGAAGATGTTTCAATTGCAAAGCTAAAAGAAGGTTGAAAAACCCAGTTTAGATAAGAGCAGGAAGATTATACTCGTAATCTTGTATGTTTTGCCGGCCAGATAATGGTCATATTGGAGCAAAGGCCTCCTCCAAAGAAATAGAATTACACAGGCAGCCTTTCTGATGACACACAGGCCTTTCCTTCAGTTATTTGCATAGGTTGTTCATTTTTCAGTACTGATAAGCATTTTTCTCTTTAAATTTCTTTGAACTATCTGTCCTCAGGATATCATAATGAAAAAACGCCTTAATGACTGTACCTTGCTCCATGATCAAGAATGTTTCTCTCACACAGAGATGTTCTTTACAAATGTCCTGATGTTTTGACCAGGGAGCTGAGTTGCTCATGATGGCAGTTGTCCTTCAGGCAGGAATGCCACATTCCTATCTATGTATGTATTTATCTGCATGGATACGACTTGGCCTTTTGAAAATATAAAACCTATACACTTTGGATCTTGATGGAGTATTAAGCTACCTACTGACATTCTGTTTTGTACAACTTCCAAAGTATTCAGCTGTTTCCTGAAGGAAGTAATGCTCATGAACAGCTGGAATTTTCTCCATCTTCCATTATTGCTCCTCTCCCTCACAGTGAGTTGTTCAAAGGTGTCTGCTGATGCCTCACTGCTTCATGGAGCCAGTAGTGGCCAGCAGCTTAAACTCGAAAAACTTCTAACCTACAAATATGTAAGATTTGCATTTGCTGTTGGAGAAAGGTCAGCTACAGGTGCTGCTGCAAACAAGTGTTAGCCAGAGGATAAATGAGGTGGAACAGATCTGAACAGTCCTGGGCAGTCAGTAATTATGGGAGCAATATATCTGGATACATTGAGATTGGATATTCAAAGACAAACAGGATATGCTATTGAAGTCCTACAGAAATTTCAGATATTTTATGGTAATTTTTTGAAAGAATTGTTTCAACGAACAGCAAATACGTAAGGATTTATGATTTCATTCTTTTTAGTCTAGCATCAGAGTCATAATATTATTTATTAAGGTCATTTTGGTGAATGGATTTTAAAGAAGATATTATTATTCCCTACACCGTTACTAGCATGCTGCTATTAATATTTAAAATCTATTATATAGGGCTACTGTGATTTTATTTTTCAGGATATTAGATACAATACTTAAAAAAGAAAACAGACTCCCTTAAGGAAGAACCTCAGCAGCAGTAAACAAATTGTTCAAAAAACAAATCAGAAAATATAAAATGAAAAACATTAAAATTAAAGTATTTTTGTAGAAACTTGAAATCCCTGCAAATGATACATGTGGGCTCTTTAGCTGAAGAGACCACTAGCACTTAAACTTTTAATGATATGAGATGTGAGAATCCCTTTTTGTAATCAGGGAAATGCAGCCAACACTGGCATGGAATGTGGCAGCCCCTTAGTAGCAAGGCAAACAGCAGTCCCTATTTATTAATCACCTGAAATCTTAGAAAGATGTCCAGAGAAATCCTATAACCAATTCCCTGGGCCAGAGAAAGTGCTTCGGAAGGGCAAAAGGATGACACTGCAAGAAACTACCTGCATCAGTACGTGCAGCAGAGCACTGCAGAAACAGCTCTTACTTCCTGCAACACTTCAAGATTCAAATTAATATCTTTTGTTAGTTTTGAATGGGGGTTTTTTTGTTGGGTTTT
>VWZQ01005449.1:151609-168444 GCA_013397015.1 Myiagra hebetior | reverse complement strand
GCCTGGGGTCCCGGGAAGGGATGGAGGAAAGGCTTCACAAACCCCTGGGCAGCTGATCCTGGTGCCCCAGCAGGACTCGCTGGAACAGCAGGAATGAGCACAACATCCCAGGTGGTAGATGAGATGTATCAAACTCCGGAGCTGCAGTGGGAACCTCAGGAGGTCTGGGCAGGCAGGGGATGCGGAGCTACAGCATAGCAAAGGCTCGGAGCAGTGGCAAAAGAACGGTGGGGGCAGGGCAGCAGCGGCCTGGCTCCCAGCAGGACATGGAAAGGCGGGCTTGGGATCACAGGGTTTTTCCCCTGAGGCACCCCAGCAGATGGTGAAAAAGTCCTTCTTCTAGTGAGGTAGGGCATTAAATAGGGTCCCAATGCAATGGCTGCTCCCGCAAGCAGGGCTCCACTCACAGTAGAACAAAGGCAGCAGAATGCAGAACCCCACAGTGGTGACGACTTCTCCCCACAGCGACCGCAGTTTCTCTCCCCTCCATATGCCGAGAGAGCAAGAGGCAGCTAAGGGCTGCCCAACCCCATTTGCCCAGTCCAAGTCTTGTGGTATCTCTGCCTTCCAAGAAACCCCCAGCTAAAAGAGAGAGTAGCCAGCTGCACCCCTCTCCTGAGCTCTGACTTCTTTTGTCTCTCGTAAGTATCCAGTCGTTATTACCTCCTAGCAACATGTATGGAGGAAAATTCCTAAAGAGAGAAAAAAAAAGGAGGTCTCCTAAAACCCCAAAAGCATGCTAGTGGAAATTAGTCTATATACCACCTAAGTTTCATAAAAATAACAGTGTAATGAAAATTTAAAAAGAATATCAGTAGAAATAATTTTTGGGATTGGTATCTTTTTATTCTTCAGTATGATGAGTGGATGTCGATTTTGTCCTGCTTTATTACTAATTGTCAGAGATGGCTTCCCCTTTGACAATCAGTGCCATATGTGCCATAAGGAGCTGGTCACCTCAAAGTCATAAAGTTCCTGGGGCATCTTTCAGCTAGGGATGACCAGTACAAGGTTAAGCCAACAAAATAGGGCTTCAGCAGGATTTAGGTGCTCACTACGGAGGCATTTTTCTGGTGTTAAGGAGAAATAATGTTCACGTTCTTCTTAATGCACACCTGTGCAAGGTTTCTATTAGAAATATGGAAGCATTATGGTCCCCCACCTGTGGTTCAGCTAATTAATTTAGCTAGTTAAAGAATTTTTAGCTCTTGAGTTGTATATTCTGAGAGATCTTCACAAGGCATTTTCAGTCTTCTTCTATTTCCCCCCCCTTCCCTGTAAAAGTAAGTGTTCTGAATATTTTTGTCTTAACACTAGTGAGTCAAGAACTAAGAGAAGGCAGAAGACACTCTTGCTAAGGGTGCACAGCAGCAGAATGTGAGACAATGGTCACAGTTTGGAACATGGAGCATTCCACTTAGATACAGTAAAATAGTTTTATTAATATTTTTTTCCTAACCCTATCAGTAAATTTTCATCCTTGGAGATGTTCCCAAAATTTGACTAGACAGATACCTAAGCAAGCTGATCTGATTAGACCTGCTTTGAGCTGAGATGGGGTCTAGATTACCTCCAGAGGTCCCTTCTATTCTAGGTTAACTCAGTTTATAATTCTGTGATTCATTGAAAGCAAAGAGATATGGTCTGATGTGTGACAAATGTGGATACGAGTGGCTCTTGAGGTGAAGTGTTGAGTTCTTTACTGTATGTTGTCCAAAAGAACTAGAGAGAGTTGCAGGAATTTAAGGGTATAAGATGCATGTGGGATCATCAAAGTAGATAATTTTTCTTTTTTAGAAAAAGCCGCAAAAGTTACATAGATAAGAAAGATTAATAGAAGTCATCACAATCCTGAGGAGGTATCCAAGAGATATGCAAATAAATCCTGGAGCAGCAGTTTCCATACTTTTCTGCATGGGCCATAATGGAGGGTGCAGAAGGAGATACAGGTTATGTTGTGCATTACTGGACAGAGAGGGAGGGAGAGATGATGCCTAAGAGGACCCATTTGAAGTCTGTGGATCCAATGGTCTTGCAGACCACAGCTGGATCAGCAGTAGTAGAAAACCTCCTTTTGTTTCCACTGAAAGTGGAAGCAGCTCCTGAAAGTGAACCACCTAAAGCCAGATAAATTAAAAGAAGGAAATCACTTGGAATACTTCAACAAAAAATGAGTGGGAAGCAATCTAGAAAAGATTAATTCATTTAATGTGCTCAACATATTTGCAGTGATATTTAATTACTGTTACTAGACCTTTGTTGCCTGGCGTTCCTAGCAGACCTCAGCGTAGGACGCCGGCCCGAGAACCCTGGACGCCTCGACAGGCTTGGTGCCGTGGGTTAGGCAGGGCTGGTTCCTGCAGACGGGGGCGGCTCCTCACGAGGAGAGACAAGACGCAAAAGACAAGGCGAGGAGGCAAAGGGTGGCGAGAGGGGGTTTTCCCCCTGAGCTCCCTTATTGAGGGTCTTGAGGAACTCCGGAGCTGAGAGAAAACTCCGAAGGGGAGAAGGGGTGCACGCCCTTTTAAGGAGGGCGAACATGGGAGGGGCGCCGGATAGCCAGCCAATAGGGAGTGAGGGGGTAGGAGGGTACAAGGTCCAGGGACAAATCAATTTTTTCCAAGGGGGAGGTACATACATGTCTATCAACAATAAACCAATCATTCGACGCCTTCTGGGGGAATCTTCTGGAACCTGGGTTGGGCTTAGACGGTGGTGCCGCCCATGGAGTCCTCCTCCCAGGAGGAGTCTCCTTCCCCAGAGGCGAAGTCGGAGGCGGAGTCGGTGAGAGTGGCAGCCGCCACAGTTGGGGCCTGCCCCTCCACAGACCTTGGAAAATCTGAAGGTAAGTACACTTAAATTTCCAGTAAGTGAACACTTTTATTTATGTCGAAAAGTGTTGTCCTGCTTTTCTCTTGATTGTGCTGGCAGAAGGAAGGTGACATAAACAAGGGGGCTGACTTCTTCTATCACAGCAAAGACTTCATTTTTGCAGAGCCTTAGTTGTCGGCTTCTTAATTTTTGTGTCAGAATAAATTTCATTCCACTTGATTTAGGTCATGACTACAGAAAAATTTTGAATAATGTGAGAGAAATCTGGTACTCCAAGTTTAGGCAGCCTGTCTGAAGGTATTGCCGTGGGCCCAACACAATTCATAAGGGGCCTTTTTAACCTGGGTGAATAAAAAATCAAATCTGGCAGAAAACACCAAGATCCTTTTATCTTTTCTTAGTAATTAATTAGCATGTTATAGAATTTACTCTTGTAACTAGAATAAATGCACTTGGGAACCAAAATGTTGTTTGGACTCTAGTTTTTCCAAGCACAGAACCTGGAATTAATCATAGGGACAGAGAGATTATTTTCTTTCTGTAGGTTAAGACTAAGAAAAGACAAAGGGACATATCTGTTGGTTGACCTCTGGACCTCATACAAAATATAGGGAGAATAGTGATGAATCTCCAAAGCCTGCTGACACAGTAAAGTGCTTGGTATTCTATGAAAAAACCGTCATGTATTCCCTAAATAGTTCATTTTGTTTTCTAAAGTTCTGAAAAACTCGCTTTATTGAAATGCATGTTGTTGCATCGATTTTTCTAAAATACATCTTGTTATCTTTTCTTTGGTAATTGGTGACTGGTAATGACTTTGGCAATTTAACGTGTTCTTGCAGACTCTTTTCCCATTCCCCTAGATAACTGAAGTCAAGAGAGAGGGCCTGTCTGTCAATCTCTGATGCCTGTCAACTTGGTTGATTGACAGGTTTTTGTCCCACAATAGAGACCATTTCTGCAGCCCCCATTCTGTTATTTTGTTCTTTCTTTATACTTGTGGGGGATGGTGTTTGCCTTATAATCTGTGTTTAAGATCCAACTTGGAATGAGGCCAGCTCCTAAGAAATTATCACAAAGTCTTCTTAGCTTTGCATCAAGAAAATTCTCTGGAGAGTTTCATAAGCTGTGATTCCACCTTTCAAAATTACCTTTGCTCAAAACTAAGCTTCGTTGTTCCTCCAGAATCCCCTTCAAAATCCAACAAAGAGAGTGTGAGGTCTGCCTAATATGTTTTGATATTAGAAAAGTAATTTGTTTGTGCTTTACTTTATTTGGGACGTTCTTCCTTGTGGAATAACTGTCATAGAAATTTTTGTGTGCAAGAAACATAGGTAAAATATATGAGCCTGGGACAGAGAAGGGGAGGGATATTTGCATTATGAGGAATAACTCTGAAACAGAAAACAAAGAAAACTTCTAAAAGGAAAATAATGTCATTATTCATCCCCCAAATCCTGCATTCTTACAAGCATTCTAGTCACCTTGACATTAATACACTTAACTGTGAATTGGCCTTGTGCATTAGGATTGAGTTGTACTTAAAATTTAAGACTTTTTTGGTGGAAGAAGAGAGTGTGAGAACTGGTTTATCTATTAAAAAATTATGTCAGATTTTGTGAAAAAAATTGCATTTTATTCAAAAGCTAAGATTCTTTTAATTTTAAAAATGAAAAACAATTCAATGTAAGTATAAAATCAGTTGTTGCTACCATGATTTGTGGAAATCAATAAAGCTTCTGTGTCAGTTATCTGGCTGTAGAATAAACAATACCGATGTCATCCCACGTGGTGTAGTTTGAATAGGACAAAAGGAAACCAGGGTTGAAGAATTGCCATATTGAAATCTGAAGTACCTCAAAGAAAATACACTTACAAAGAAATAACCCTGTAATGGCAACGTTATTCTGATTAATCACAATATTAAATGCACCTGTTGACTCTTACAAATATTCTTCTGGTCCTGGTACTCATGCAACCAGGGTCAGAACAGTGTGCTGAGCAAATGCCAGTGCGTGTTTTGGGATTGTTCGTTTATTTCCCATTTACTGTTTAGAGGTTGAGGATTCTGTTATAGACATAAAAGAGGCCAATGCAAGACTTGAATGCTTTTTGTGGGGAAAGGGCTCTTTGGTTTGTTGATGGTTCTTTTTTTCCTTTTTCACTCAAAAGGATGTGTTCAATAAAACTGAGATACTTCTCCTCTGGTAACACTGTGTCCATAACAATTGAATTCATCACAATTGAGTTTGAACATAAAGAATAAACAATAGCTAAATTTGGGGTTATTGTTTCCTCTAATAACAAGTAGAATAAACAAATCAGTTTCCAGATAAAGTCCAGTAAGCTGGCTGGGAAATTGAAATAAATTGAAATAGAATGAGCATGTGGATGCGTGTATGAATACCCAGTTCTTTTATACAATATGGACCTTGTGATCTTGAATCCCATTCTTGCTGTATAAATAGCTGGGTACCCTCAATTCTTTAAACGTGTAGAGCACTCAGTATTTCAAGAGAAATGGTCCTGTATATTCTCAATTAAATTTCTCAGATGATGCCTCTGCTGCAGCATGTACTTACCTGTTAGTTTTTGGCCACGTGAATTGATGATGACAAGGGGCCCATAGTGTTGGAGAAAAAAGAAATGAGAGGTGCAGCGGACACCCTAGGAGATATTTACTTGGGGAGGGCAGGGAAGAGGGAAGCAAATATGGGAAAATGTATAAGTCTTGGACTTTTTCTGAGGTCTTTAGTACATGAATGACTATATAATATATTCTCCATGCATCAAGAAGAGAAAACTAAAAAATACTCCAGTATGATAGAAAGTGTTTGAGTGATATACCCTGTGTGTCTTGGGTCTACCTACTTGGATGTGTTTGGATGTTGCTAGCCTTTTATTCCAAAGAGTTACAAAGACTAGTTCAGGATAAAAATGAACTCATTCCCCGGAGTACTTTCTGCATAAAGTGGCCACATCCTCTACATCAGGGAATACAGATAGGTTGTAGGAATGACAATTTTTAAGGAACTAAGAAAAATTACATCTCCACTGCCATTTTCTTTTTGGGGGAATTCTTTCCTGTCCCTGTTGAACAGTTAATTCAACTTGCCAAGTGTGTGGTTTAAGGGAATGTTGTAATTTCTTAAGATTCAGAATAGGGGGCAGTAAGGTCACAGTATCGCTTGAAAATTTTTTTTCTACTACTGCTGGAGTACAGAGTGTTAAAGTGATTCAGAATGACTGCATGTTTGCTTTTGATTCAGAACTTACCTTTCATCCTATGATAAGCTGGTGTAGCTAGAACTGTGGTTGCAAGAGACTTGGTGGTGGACAAGGTATAGAAATTGTGACCATCCAGTTAAAGAAGACCATTTTGAAATGTGGATGGTATTTTTGAAATGTCTTCTAAACCACACTATGCATTTAAAATAGATTCCACTCTACAAAGAATGGCAAAAATCCAATTTATGCTTTCCCATTTGAACACAGAGGAGAAGCTTATAGACATACACAGAAACACATGTGGATTTCTTGCAGTCACGGGAACCAGGAGGCAAAGTCTCATTTGTGCTGTCGATGGTACCAGCCTGATATATCAGGATCTGTGGAGATCACTGTCTTGATCCTTATAGAGAGGGCTACAGAATATGCTTTCTACACCTGTGGAATTGCCAAACCCTTTCCTAAACTGATAAGGTAGAATAGTTTCAGAGGCAGTATTCACATCTGTCTCAAATCTCTGGAACAATCATTTAGCCTGGCATAGCTATGATCTCTAAATTATTTTTGAGTCATCACATCAAATGGTGCTACCAGCCTTTCATTTGCAGATGTTTACTATATCTACAGCAATACCTCTTGTGTTATGCCCTACTGGATTTTCATTCCATTCATTCTCCACCCTCCAGATTTTCTTAATGATTGCAATAAAGGTACTACTTGCTTTTCAGATTTACTTATCATATGCCTGTATTCCTAGATGTAGCAAGTAGGAACTGTTATTTTAATCCCTATGCAGTTTGGGTTTTTTGCATAACTGCATGAGATCTTTTTTCTCCTAAACTAAGCAGACCCATATTCTAATTGTGCCTTGCAGTTAAGTCCTGCTGGCCTGGCACCATTTTTGTGACCTATCTTTGAATTCTTTCTCTTCCTGCTCTGTTTCCGGGATAAAGCAAACAAAAATGAAACCGGTATTCTGGGCAAGGCCATACTCTTGATTTAAACAGTGGCATTATTATTAGCACTTTTGGTTTCTGTCTAATTCAGTAATTTTGTTTTTCTGACTATGCTGCACTTCAGCAAAAGACTGCAGAGTTTTCCTTTCAACTGAGAACCCTGAAAGGTAGCTGTGAAAAGGTGAATATGTAATGTTAAAAAGATAAAGACATTGGTGGAAATCACCAGATGTACAAGAAAATGATCTAATGACAGGCTTTCGTCAAAAGAGTTCATCAAGCAAAGGTGCAGAGAGATGGAAGAAAGAAGAATGAAAAACAGCTCGTAAGTAGGATATTAATATGAAAAACTATGTGTCTATACTCAGAATGTGGTTGGTAGTGGTTGGAGCTTCAGTATCTCTTGCTGGAAAGTGTTCCTTGGTCTAACACTGGCATCTTCAGCAGTGTGCAGTGTTCTGACTTGTGCGCTGTGATGGGCCATATGACTCCTGGATGTGTGTCCAGCCCTTAAATGATCTACTGAGGTTTTCTTTACACAGCCAGAAGTCTCCATGAAGTTCCACAAACTGACAGCCCTCAGTTCTGAAATAACTATAAGTTACAGCAGTTTAAGTTAAATCAAAATGTTGTATAAAATTTAGCATTGGATAAACAACTGTGACAGTTCATACCAAGCAGGACTTCACATGAACCTACCATAAGGTATAACTGAAACATCTAATGTCTTGGTTATTTCACCATGTATCATTCTATACTCTGGCTAGATGCTCTTATATTTATTACTTGTAGAAGGAGCATTTAACTGACTGTCACTGCGTGAATATGATGATGGAAGCCCTGATTTTGCACACAGTGAATATATTGATAGATTTATCTTATTTGCTGTACTTGATTGTCGTGTCTAAGGACACTAATGAGTTGGTTTTAGGGACTAATGAGAACCGTAATGGCTGATGGATATTTACAGCATTACTGCATTTTACCACGTAATAATGTGAATACCAACGTCAGTTCTTTCTAATTGTCAAGATGGGAATCTTTAATTGCATTTCATCAGGCAATAAAAACCTCAGAAAAATCCACAAGACGGTGGTGATTCTGCTGGAGTTGGTCTGATAGAAAATTTCTTTGAATGCTACACTCTTAAGTAATAAATTCCTGCAAAAGTCTTTGAGAGCTAACTTTAAAACAGATCAATCTCACATTCATCCTATTTGCTTCTCCTTTTGCATTAATTCAACTGTGAAAAGAAAAAGATACACTGACAAGCTTTTAATTTTTCTTAGATCTTTTTAAACTGTGTTTCAAATAGGAACTATTAACTGGGAAAAAAAATGGTTTCCGTTTGTCATAATAGTCCAGATTTGTAGATAACTGGAATGGCATTTCTCTATTCTGATTTGAGCATCTAAAAACTAGGCATGTGCTCTCAAGCAGAGTTCTGGGCTGTTTCTGGTTTGGAAAGAGGATACCTGCTGAAGGTAAGACATTCTGTCTTAAAGTAGGGTTCCAAAAGGAATGGAGAATTTTACTTAGTCCATCTTGGCTGCCTCTTTTCTGATCATTATCTCTTGTGGAGAATGGTATTTTCACTGACTCACTGTTCCATGTTACAAGCTGTCTCAAAATATTGTCCGACTTATCTGACCATTTTGAGATGTGCCTGTGTTTCATTGAATAATCACTAGTCTCAGAAATAAAGAGGTTAAACCAACAAAGCCTGAGGTATTTTTGCTAGAGAGTCTTGCCTTTTTGATTACTTTCTCAACAGTCATAGCAACAGCTCACCATTTTGGCAGCTGCATATTCCTTTGCATTTGAAAGCTACTTGCAAACACAGTTTCTTGGCTCAGATTCACTGTGGAATTTGTGCTTCTTACTCTAGGTTGGGATGTTCAAGGCAAAAGGTTGTTTTGGTTTGAAAGACAGATGTCTGCTAAGGAAGGCAGGAGCCTCCCTTGGAATGGAAAATGTATGTCACTTCCCTCTGAATTATTATAATTTTGAAATTAAGGGGCTTTCAGGCAAAGATATGAGAAATAGGAATAACAGATCCTTACTAGTACATATAATAAGGCAATAATACAGAAACACTGGCTTAAACTGACAGAGTCAATATATGACCTGTCAAAGTGGTGATCCTCTAGCAAGGTCTGGTCTTCCTCTGAAGGTCCAGTGCTGGTTATGTAGCTCTTGTCCTCTGGGAATGCAGTAGGTAAGGGCTGACTGTGGTGTTCCAAACCTCAGATTATATCCAGTAGGAATGCTTGGTTCCTCCCCCTGGGCGGAGCATCTCACAATGGGATGATATAATTTTATGAGTCATGCAGTGAGACTTGATGGTCCATTAACAGAAGGTATCTCCTGGAGGTAGTTACCAGGGTTGTGCCACAGAAGAGATAAAGAACACTGCCCCACCTGGTTTTAACAGATGGTGATAGAATACATACTGTTGGTTACATCTTACATTGTAACCTAAGACAAGGTTAAACTAATGACTACTTTCTATTGTTTTCTCACTATTAGAGTCGTCTTTCCTTTGAATACCAGTGTTGGACTTTTCAGACTTTCAGTCTTTTTTCATTCTGTGCTGTCTCTTAAGTTCTTCCTACTCTTTTGCTTGCACAACAGAAAGCTGTTCATCTGGGCAGTTACACACTTGTCTTCTCTCCCACAATGAACAAAATTACATAAAAACTTCGTGTACTCTTTCTCTTAAGGATTCATTTGTGCCTTGTTAATCCTTACTGCATTCTGGGAGATGCTCCAGCTGCACTAGCCTAGTGTTGATGCTGCACAGATTTTTTTTTTCATAACCTGTTATGCATGCCTCTGCCAGTATCTTCAACACTGATCTGGAGCCAGAGCTCTGACTCCTCATTTGTGTTGGATAATGAATGCAGTTGGTGAACAGCAACAGATTTTTGCTGTGGATAGAAAAACCTAAAATTTCCATACTTCACATCATGCTCCTTTCATTACTCTCTCCTTCCTCCAATGTTTTGGAGTGTGCAGATGTTTCCTAGCTAGTTATTATTTAAGTGGGTATCTTCTTGTTAACGTGTTAATTAAAAGTTGCTGTCCAGACTCTGGGTACAATTTGCAGTGTAATCTGTAGCCTCTAGTGCATCATTGTATCTCTATTAAAAGGAATTCTGTGTAATGACGGTGGTATTTAATTAGTTTCTTTGCCGGTGTTGTAAAACATAGTGATAAATGAGCGAACAGGTCCATGTATCATTATGCTACTAGAGATGAGCTTATTAGCTGATTATGAATCATTAACAAAGTCTACATGGGACTTGCTTATCTAATTCAACACAATTTTGAACATTCAATACTCTACATTAATTTCTTTCAGCTAACAATATTGTATTTAGATTGTAATCGTTGCATGTTTTATTCTGGGAAACTTTTTCTTTAGCATTGAATTCTAATTATATTCTAAGTGCTGTGAGAAGACCTGGTGTCCATTTAGGATGATTACAAAACTGCATTGTAAGGTTTTACACGACTGCATATTTTTTCATTTTGGTTCTGAGTATGTGTTTATTAATCATCTAGCATTGCAGGAAAGACAGACACTCAGACTCTAATCAACTTGCGTTTCTTAAATAATACACTAATTAGAGCAAAATGAAATACTCTGTGCCAGCAAGAGCTGGCCACATAGAAGGGGACACATTCATACCATTGTGAGTTTCCATTTTGGAGGTGGGATTAGGCATGTGTAGCATCAGTTTAGTTGTCAGAAATAATGGGAGTTAATAGCATAAAAGTATACTTCATGGAGAATGATCACCTGAGAGATGCTTTTAGAAGAAAATACTCAGAAATTTGGAGCTGTCAGTTTATCTTCAAATAAATTAGAACTTCAGAAGAATTTTCCACTTCTCAGTGAACATCTGCAGTTGTTTAATGTGCATTCTTCCCTTGTATTGGGGTTTTAAGAGTTGGCCTTTTTTTTTCCTCTTTAGGAATTTTCCTCCATACTGGATACTTAAGAGAGACAAAAGAAGTCAGAGCTCAGGGGAGGGGTGCAGCTGGCTACTCTCTCTTTTAGCTGGGGGTTTCTTGGAGGGCAGAGATACCACAAGACTTGGACTGGGCAAATGGGGTTGGGCAGCCCCTAGCTGCCTCTTGCTCTCTCGGCATTTGGAGGGGAGAGAAACTGCGGTCGCTGTGGGGGGAAGTCGTCACCACTGTGGGGTTCTGCATTCTGCTGCCTTTGTTCTACTGTGAGTGGAGCCCTGCTTGCGGGAGCAGCCATTGCATTGGGACCCTATTTAATGCCCTACCTCACTAGAAGAAGGACTTTTTCACCATCTGCTGGGGTGCCTCAGGGGAAAAACCCTGTGATCCCAAGCCCGCCTTTCCATGTCCTGCTGGGAGCCAGGCCGCTGCTGCCCTGCCCCCACCGTTCTTTTGCCACTGCTCCGAGCCTTTGCTATGCTGTAGCTCCGCATCCCCTCCCTGCCCAGACCTCCTGAGGTTCCCACTGCAGCTCCGGAGTTTGATACATCTCATCTACCACCTGGGATTTTGTGCTCATTCCTGCTGTTCCAGCGAGTCCTGCTGGGGCACCAGGATCAGCTGCCCAGGGGTTTGTGAAGCCTTTCCTCCATCCCTTCCCGGGACCCCAGGCCGCCATTGCCGCGTGAGGGCTGAGATCGCGCCACAGCGCCCCCTGCAGCCGCGGGGGAACCATCGCACCCGCCCTGCTCACCGGGAGCCGCCAGCGCCCCTGCCGGCCGTGAGCGGAACTGCACCCAGGGGAAAGTGCCTGCGGCCGAGAGAGGCCGGCACTGGGTTTGTGCTGCTGTTTGCTGTGACTGCCACAGTTATTGCTGGTTGTTTGTGTTGTTATATATCTATTAGCAAAGAACTGTTATTCCTATTTCTCATCTCTTTGCCTAAAAGCCCCTTAATTTCAAAACGATAATAATTTGGAGGGAAGGGAGTTACATTTTCCATTCCAAGGGAGGCTCCTGCCTTCCTTAGCAGACACCCGTCTTTCAAACCAAGACACCTTGACCTCACTGATGCCCACATATTTCACACATCTTATGCTGTTTTTCTGGTGTGTGGTAATGTTAAGTTGTAAATAGTTTCTTTGCAAACCAGTACTTTGGTGTAACCTGCTGCTTCTCGCCGCTGGGGGGTCGTCTCTGGAGCCACGGGGCCGCGTGTAGGTCGACAGTGAACCTGCCGGGCAGTGTCTCTCACCGGTCTCGGCCACCAATCTTTGGGTCTTCGCTGGTTATGGTGCTGGCTCATTGCTCCCAGAGACTAGCTGTCTCAGACCCCCTAAGGCCCCGAGAGTAAAGGAGGCGAGAGACAGTTTCTGTATAAAAAATCTGCAGGTTTATTCCACGGATGAAAGGGGGTAGAACTACAGAACTCACGGATAACTCTTAACTAACTCTTAACTGATAACTCTATTAACTGCCTAAATCAGGCTCGTTCAACAGGTTTTGTACTGGCATAAGTTCGGGAGGAGCAAAGGGGTAAAAACCAATAGGATCACAATGTAACAATGTGTGACAGATGTGACAATAAATCACTACAGAACATAGGAGGGAATATAACACAGCAACCAATAAGAAAGTAACCTGGGAAGAATTTGCTAGCTAGAAAGGTGCGGCTTATACTGCAGTGCTACCCCCGGACATCCCCTCGTACTCCGAGTCCCTCGCCTATTGGAGGGCGAGGATCTGATGCACATTTGCCTGCCAAAGCCCTCTAGTGGGCTGGTGCACTGCAGCAGTAACCTACTCCGTCTTCTCCATCCTAGAAAATAGCTTGCCTCGGTGTGTAGAAGGTATATGCACCAGGCACAAGGCTGATTCTCACATATTCTGATACATCTTTAGAGTCTTGCCTATGCTATATGTTTATCCTGCCTTTGATCCACTGCTGGAGAGAAAGGAATACTGTGAAACAGGCATTTATTCTTCTCTGTCCTAGGTCCCCTTTGCCTGAGTGCTTCCTTATGAAGATGTAAGGTAAAGGTTCCCTTTACCTTATCTTCCTTACGAAGATAAGGATACTTGTGTGTTTTCTTTGGAGGCTGGGCTCCTTCCGATGCTGGATTTGCTTTTACTCTGCTCTCCAAAATATAGCTGTCATTGCAAATGTCCTTTGCATAATCTACTTTATTTGTTTCTGTGCAGGAATCTGTTGATAATTCTTTAGGAGAAATCCTGGCAATAATGAAAAAAAGATTATACTGACGGCAGAGGTGCTGCTATCATACACAGCTCCATAAATACAGACTTAAAAAAATCAAGATGTTTCATAAAAATTGGCAGCTGAAAATTGATACAATTTTCTCTTGATTCTACCAGGATTCCTCTCTTCTGAATTTCTTATTTACAGAGCCATTAGTGTTGTAACACTGTTTATCATGCCAAACTGGCACAGTCTGGCACGTTTGTCCCAGTGGGAGCATAATGTGTCCTATTTCTGAGTTATTTCTCTGAGACAACCTTTTATTTCTTCCTTTGAAAAAGATTTGTAAAATGACAGATGAATTTCCAGCAGTATGAATATTTCTTAATGGTTAGGGAAACAAGTTTGCATGGCAGAGATGCAGCCATGAAGAAAAATAGGAGAATTTTAAAAACGCATGGTTTAAAATATAAGAGGATAATAACACAAAGTGGAATGCTAGAAATGTTCAATATCCTTCATGGTACAACTGGAAAATTTGAATTTGTAAACATATACTCTTTACCTTAGTTTCTGCTTACATATGCATAGTACCTTTTCAGTTGCAGAGTACCAGTGATCATCATTTACAGTATTATTAGCTGCACTCAAATCTTTCCATAATAGCCATTTGATATTGTGCAATAATTTATTAATTTTAAACTACTTATTCAATTTTTAGGTATTTTTATATATTTTAATAATCTAACCTGGTTTATACGAGATTTTTATAGAAAGTAAAGTGGATAAAATGTCAATATAAAAATTCTGTTATTTTTTAATTAGGATAAAATACTTGCCCTCAGCCTTAGTCTTAAATGGCTATGTTAATTCTTGTAAACAAAATACTTGAATCATAAGATTCGTAATGAATTACATATTTCATATTGGTCTCTGTGCAACTCTGGAAGCAGTGTGACTTTATTTTGTAGGACACATTCCAATTTCATAAACAGTAGAATGTAGACATTTAAATGAATTGAAACAAAGCAGGTTAATTATTCAGGGACCTCAGACTAAAGTTAACTCACAACTAATGCATCGTGTCCTCTCATTATAAACTGAATCTGTTGCTAGATTACTGTGAGTATAGCCACTCTTACCCAGTATTATCTGTCTGACTATAGGTTTGTTTTCCTTTTCAGTATCTGTTTTGTTATTTTCAAAAACAGGATCCCTTTTTTTGACACATTAGTACCTTGATAGGGATAAATCTATGTTTCTGCCCTGATAAATCAGAGTACTGATTTCTGGGTTTTGTAAAGGTTGCATAAAAGGTGATTAGGCAACATCTTTGAAGATCATTATTTCTACCTCTATAGATATATATAATAGGCAATAGCAGAGAATGCTAACTTCTAGAGCAGCATTTATAAACCTTTATCTTCTCAAGGTGATGCCCTTTAATAGAGGACAGTGCATGGTTCTTAGTTCAGCAGTTCTGTCAAGTCTGAGGCAATCATTTGATTTCACTTTTATATATATGCTGAGGTGCTCAGAAAATTCCTGTAGTGAAAGAGAAGTTCTGAATACTATAAGCCTAGGTCGACCAGAAGGAGGTAGATTCCCGAAGTCTTATTAATGGTATTTTCTGTGAACTGACTTTATTCTGACTTTGCCTTACTTTAGGCAGCAACATGCACAAATATGAGTGCTATTATATTTGATTTCCATTTTAAAGGATCTTGTACTTGCTTGAAGTTGTTCATGTGCTGCAGATCAAACTGCAGTGCTAAATGTTTGCATTTTTTTTCTCTTGCAAGAAGAAAAGGCTAGGATTTTCTTTGGTTGGGTTTTTTTTATTTCATTAACATTTTTGAGTGGGCTGTGTAGAAGAAAATCCCAAGTATAATTTATTTTGCCTAATGTTTTGCAAGTTTTCTGTATAATCCAATTTTTATCTATCTGATCATCTAGAAGATGATGCTTCAACCTCAGCAGAAGTCAGCAAAAAAGGTCTCAGGGAATAAGAGAACAAATTTAGACCAAAATTCCAAGTAGTCTTATTAGAGTAACATACAAAAGAACAGAGTGGGCTATTCATTTGTCCTTCTACACAAAGTTTATCATGGTTTTTAAAGATCTGTTGCAACACAAGAGCCAGTATTGACTTGAGACATGCTTGAGGCATGAATTTCACACACGTTTTTAAAAAATGGGTTTGTCACTGAGTCCAGCTAAAAATCTTGGAGCATTTCATGTTTTTCCATTCATGTTTTTCATATAATATTTTTACATAACCACGAAGTGTTAGAAACATAGTATTGTCCTTACCTTAAACTAGAGCGACTCATTACAACAGAAATAAGCAAGCAACTCTGTTCCAGGCAGCTTATTGTTTAACTATAATGTGGTTTCTCCAAGAATCATGGAATCATGGTTTTAATTAACTCTAACAGGTATTTAATGGTGATTTAATAAGACAGTTATTGTATGTTAATTAAATGTCAGTTGATCGCTAAGAGGTTTTTGAAATTATTGAAATTTACTAATTATCCAATAGATAAATCAATTTTTCATGTAAGAAACTCACATCTATATAAGCTGATGATGTATATTGTCATAATGAAATGAGAGATGTGCTGTGTTGAATGTGCTTCTTGCATCTGGCCTGTACAGGCAAGAAGAAAACAGTTTACTCCTCTTGACTGTGTTTTTCTTGTTGAATGCAACTCAGCTGCTGGTGCAGAATATGTGGGCGACAGGACCTGCAACTGTAGCAGTAAGGAGTATGGAGTTTTCCTTTAAGTATCTGTATGGAATGAGAGGGGCCAGGGAAGTAGCTCACATCTCTGCACCTTCCCACCAGGGTTTAAAATGAAGATATGACCGGTAAGAACTAAGGAAACTCTCAGGACTTTCTCTTCCTTTCAGAACAAAGACTGCATTGTGATGTAGATTGGTTGTCCTTTGTGTGTTGAGCAGGAGCATTGTGGAACAGGAGTTTTGTTTTTAGAAACATGTCTGGCATCAAACTGCATTCAGTCCCTGGCAAATGCATCAGTACATTCTGTGTATTGACGATTATTAATCAGTACTCAGTGTATTAATGAGGAAAGTAACTGTAATCAGCTCTGATTTATGCAAATTAATGCAACCCTCAGACTCTTGGTCAGTTGCCAGGACCATCTCCAGGTGGTGAAAGCAAGGATAACCATTTTATTCTTTTTTTAAAAAAAGGAAAAAAAATGCAAGCTATTTTACTATTAAAAAGGTTCTAACTGCTAATAAAAACATTTCTAGGTCTTCGATGAGGGTCCCAAAGATGGTCAGAGGGCTGGAGCATCTCTGCTATGAAGACAGGCTGAGAGTTACTGATGTTCAGCCTGTAGAAGAGAAGGCTCTGGGAAGACCTCATCACAGCCTGTCAGCATTTAAATGGGGCTTGTGAAAAGGAGGGAGAGCAACTTTTTACATGGGCAGATAGTGACAGAAAAATGGGGAATGCTTTTAAAACAAAAAAAGGAGATATTTAAATTATGTTATGAGGAAATTCTTTGGTCAGAGGGAAGCTGTTGCTGCCTGTCTTGGGGTGACTTTATGATGCTGTATCCCCTATCGCCTGCTCTATGCCCAGACATGAGTCCTGTGCATAAATCTTTAAGG